>APFE030386459.1:34905-61020 GCA_000404065.3 Pinus taeda | reverse complement strand
AGTAAGTATTTCTTGTAGAAAATTTGTCAAATCTGTCTTCATATCTGTCATGCTTGTCTTCAAGTTTGTGTTCAAATCCATCTTCAATTCTTCCATGTCTGTCTTCAAATCCGTCTTCAAATCGTCCATTGGGATATCCTCAATCTCTTCTTCTTCCAGCTCCAGGTTAATGGTCTTGCCCTTTTCTTGTGCAGTGGGCTTATCCTTTTGCGGGTGTTTTCTGAGAGATGCGTGCACCGACTACGGTGGTGCAGTTTTCTTTCCCTTCTTATTCTTGGGACCCTCCTTGGTCAGGGTAGGCCTTGTTCTAGGTGATCGTGGCGACTGTAGTACTTCAACTCATATCTCTGCAGGAACAGGATATGGGGCAGCTCCTTCCACTGCCATAACCACCTCTGGGACAACCCCCTTAGCTGTCACTGCTTCCGCACTCATAGTTTCAGTGGGAATTGACATAATGCTATGCAATAGCTCCTAATTCACTTGTGGCAACGTCTCAAACACAGAAATTGGTAGAAAAAGTTCGAAGGTTTCATGGTTCATGTGTCCTTGATAGCTCAACAACTCAATTCTCAAAATGCCAAGTGTTTTTCACTGCGTAGCCACCTGTAATTTATAGGAACTTTCAAATTCAAATCCGACTATGCCCCCCAAAATTAGGCCATTAATGCTATACTAGTGGTAGATTTTCAAATATCTAGTCCATAAATTCAGAATTAAATGTTGAGCCCCCTGCTCCATTTCGTAGTTTTTTCATTGTCAAATCATGAACAGTGACTTTAATGGTCACTTTCTGGCTACTCTGTGTGGTTGCTTCCTTGATAGCACAACCCCCTGCACACTTCCGTGGGAATTGAGACATTATCTTTGTTCTGCGTATCTCCCTGATCGCGCAGCTCTCTAACCTGGGTAGTGTTGTTTATAGTCCCGTGCTTCCTTTCAGCTACCTGGAGCTTTAAGGTGGTGCTTCCCTCATATAGTCATCTAGTTGGATCACCAGTGTATGGCTTCAATTGGCTGCCATTCGCCTTCCATGTGAAGAGTTCTCTATGTAATTTGACCAACTAAACTACTCCACCATTGGTAATCTCCTTGATAACATACAGCCCTAGCCAGTGCGTCCTAAATTTCCCTAGAAATTTACCAAATTTACTGTCATATAATAAGACTAGATCATTTACCTTGAAGGTGCGTAGTTTGATGTGTCGATCATGCCATGCCTTTTTGCACTCCTTTTCAACATGTTGATGAAATCTAGCTAGAAACCAGTCCTCCTCAAGATCTGCTAACTTCGCGATCATCTCTTCCAAGGCTCCATGGTCCATCATTCCTGTGAGTGCCGCTATGCGTAGACTACGTACAATTTATTCCATTGGCATCACAACTTCTATGCCATACACGAGTCTAAAAGGCGTTTTCCCAGTCAACTTCTTGCAAGTCGTTCTGTAGGCCCATAGCACCGTTGGTACATGCACATCCAAATCATTTTTATGAGCATTGCAGACCTTCGTCAATGTGTTTTCCAGCATCTTATTGAATTCTTCCACTGTCCCATTGGCCTACAGGTGATAAGGCGTACTCTTCTAATGATACACCTCAAATTCTTCTGTCAACGCACTAATTGTTTTATTATGAAAGTGCATACCACGATTGCTCATTAAGATCTTTGGACAACCAAATCTTGTTAATACATATTCAAAAATACACTTTGCCTTTGTCGCACCTATATAGTCCTTCACAGGCTATGCCTCCATCCACCTAGTCAAGTACTCAGTCATGGTGATGATGTACCACACACCTGTCTTCTTTCCTTGAGGCTAAATTGGACCCACAAAGCCAATCGCCCATTTCTCGAATGGTTGTAACATTACCTGCGGCATCAAAGGTAGTTCATCCCTTCGTGATGACCTGTTAGTCCTTTGACATGCGTCACATGCCCTACAATATGCTTTTGCATCCTTATGTAGGGTTGGCCACCACAACCCAACACATAGAAGCTTTTGTGTTGTTACTTTTCCTGCACAATATCCTCCTGCAGCTCCTCCATGAGCCTTTGCGAGAATGCTACTTCATTCAAAGTCAGGTACATAACATCGCAATATTACATCTGACCCCATTTTGTACAAGTGCCCAACAATGATAGAGAAGTCTTTCGCACGCACCACTAACTCATTCTTCTTTTGTCTTGTATACCCTTCTAGATTAGTTTCCTTTGTTAGGAAATGTATGATATCTTCAAAGTGATTGTCCACAACGAGCACTGTAAATAGCTACGTGTTAGACAACACCTCCTCCAAATTAGTAGGTTCCTCTCCTGTTTCAATGTGTGATAGATTATCATGTCCAGCATTCAGTCATCCTGGCTTTCCAATAACTTCAAATTCATACTCCTAGAACAACAAAAACCATCTATAGATATTCCAAGACTTACCTTTTCATACAATCCCATGGTCCACAAACCATGGGTAGATCTCCAAAATTGAAACAAATTATCTATACTAAGGGTGGAAAACTCTTTTAACTTTAGACATCTTTGCACTCCGTGACCACAAAATGCAAAGACTTTACATTTATTTACAAAAGTTGGGCTCTTTTCCCCAAAGCTTGGGTGTTTAACCCCAAAAGTGACCCCCAGGGGACATATTCCCAACAGTTCGAGCAGCAGCAGCATCAAGCATTGGGCACTATTCAGATGGGTCTACGCAAGTTGCAGATCCACACCTCACACATGCAGACCAGCATGGTGCCCACCAGTGTGTGCATTGGCACCTCGAAAGCCGCAAAGATGTTGTGTGCTAAGGACCCCCAAGCCATAGTGCTACCAGATGGAGCATTGATTACCGCAAATGACGTTGATAGACCCCCTGTCAGTGCCCTCAAGGACATGGGACTTAATCTGGAAATTCTTCCTAGCGAAGTGCTTGCCTTTTGTAGGATAGTATGATCGCTGAACTTCGAGCCCACCATCATGCGCTTTGCAGGTGATCAATGGGAGAAAGGTCAACAATGCTCAGATGGTTATATAGTGCGACTATGTCATCAACCTTGTGACCAACCTCACAGAAAAGAATCTGTGCCTCACTAAGGTTGTGGATGAAGCATGCCAAACAGTCCCAGAGCTGGACATCCCTAAGGCTGAGCCATTCGATGTGCAGTTTGAAAACTTGTTGCACGAGTGTGTGACACACACAAAGAGTTAGCCAAGGTTCAACTAGACCTAAATCTCAAGATCACAGAGTTGTAGTTGAAGGCCTAGCCTTCGACTCTTGCATAATTTAGGGAGAAGTGTGTGACTGCTGTGGCAGATGCAGTAGCAGTGGTAGCAAGTGCAGTGACAGACTACACGACACTTTTTTAGCAGATGCTCAAGGTCTTCACTAGCCTAAAAGAGTACCCCAATGTATAGAGGCTAGAGACAGAAGCACGGGAACTACAACAATGCTATAATGAGGTTAAGGCAACAACGTGAACTATTGCCATCACACAGAGGCTCATGAAGGTGGAGGAGGCCAAGACACTGAAGGAACAGGTAGACGCAGCGCAGCATAAGGAAGTCATGCTGAAGGTTCACTTGAAGCCTTGGTTAGATGAGGCTTATGAGATCACGACCACCATTGAAGGCCAGTTGGCCAGTCTACAAGAGACTCATTGGAAGGTACAAGCTGATAGCACAGGGCCAGTGACAGAACAATTGGTCAAGGAGCTAAAGCAGGTGGCAACGCAGTGTGTCACCAAGGTAGCAGTTGTCCAGGTCAAGCTGGGAGGTCTTCGTGACAAGATCTCTACACTAGCCGACTGACTCAAGGGTGAGTCAACATGTTTGTGTTGGGGGCCTATTGAGAGCTGGTCCCTTGGGGGTCACTTTTGGGGTTAAAAACCCAAGTTTTGGGACAGAAGGCCTGGATTTTGTAAATAAATCTAAAGTCTCAGCATTTTATGGTCACGGAGTGCAAAGATTTCTAAAGTTAAGAGGGTTTTCCACCCTTAGTCTAGATAAGTTGTGTCGGTTTTGGAGATCTATCCATGGTCTGTGGACCATGGGATTATATAAAAATGGAAGTCTTAGAAGATCTAAGTAGACAATACAGTAAGTAAGTTAGTAGTCATGAGTCATTGATTGGGGAGAGATAAGAATGATAATCTTAGTGGAGAAAAAGGCTCTACAGCTGAGTGCACGGAGGCCTAGGGTAGAAGTCCACAACTGAGTGTGCGAACCCCTATAGCTCTATGTGCAGGGCGGTTAGAGTCTGTACTGGTAACTTGAATCATAAATAAAGAGAGGTATTCTAGAATCACTGTGTTTTATGTCTCTGATTATTGCATCCAATTATGATATGTTAAGTTCTGGGTTTACATTATAATGTTAAATTGATGTGCGAATGTATCTGTTTCTATCTATTATTGCACACAAGTAATAATATATGTTTACACAAGGTTAATCTTAATTGCATGATAAATTTGGCTAACCACTAAGATAATTAGGGAGATGAGACAGTAACATAGTTACAGAGGTGTGCAAGTTCCTGAATCATTGTTCAGGATTGCACGAAGGACAATCAGATACCTTCGTAGAGGTTCTAAAAGACGAAAGAGGAAATACATTGATAAGCCCTAAAGGCTTATTGATCTCCACTAAGATATGGATTAAGGTAGAAAACCAACATCACAACCATCTCAGGGCGTGGAAACTTGGTTCCTGCATCCCCCCCAAACTACTTCAGGTGAGACTTCAGTCCACGCCTTGCGGACCGATGCTGAAAGGACAAGTAGTGTAGGGATTTTCTTGGCTACCTAACGCTGAACATGGGTGAAGGCCCATCAAGCCAACAAGACACAAGCCCATGCTTTGGCATGGATTTGGCCCATAGCATAGTGTGGACTTGTGGTGTTGGGGCCAAGCCCTGGTCTTGGAAAGTGAACGTGGAACCATGTTGGGGTGTGGTGGAACCATGATAGCAGACCCCCCCCATTATTCGTACACTGAATGAGACAGCCCCCTGCTTATTGTTGATTTATTGTATTAAATGAGAACAATAAATTTGGGAACATAGAAGCCAAAAGGGAACCGTGATAATTGACCCCTCCTAGTGATGATAGGATGGAAGGGGGGTTTATTCGAATTGAAATCAATTTTTTTTCCACTGAGTCCTCAACCATTGATCCCCTGTCATTTAAGTATACATTTTTTTTATAAGTGGGGTAGTGTATATGGAGGGCCCATGGAAAATTCTAAGTTTCCAAATATTAAATATATTTTGTGTAATGTAAACTTTATTAAGGTGGGTGTCAGGGAGGCATAAGATATATATATATATATATAGTCCGGAGGTGGGGATATGGTAGACCCCACCTATTATATTAAAATATATACATGTCATATGGGTAAGATGTTGGGCTATGTGATAGTGATGTCATGGATTAAGTGCACATTCGAGGTCCATGTGGGCATGGATATGGATGTGGAGTGGCATGTAGGCCCGTATTTTTTATGCAAGTGCAAGACTTACATTATTTAAATTAATTTAAATATATGTGTATTACATGTTGTGTCATCCATGGAGCAAGAGTATCCAAGTGGGTTTTAATAATAAGGAATGTGTGTGTGTGTGTGTGTGTGTGTGTGTGTGTGTGTGTGTGTGCGCGGGTGTGTGTGTGTGTGTGTGTGTGTGTGTGTGTGTTTTATTTCTAGAATTCAATCATGCTGACCTACTGGTCACGTGAAAAGAAAAGGAAATATACCAGTTTACCTCTAATAAGGAACTATGGAAATATAAGAAGAACAATAATTTATCAGCCATAATGGAAGCAACCCAAATTCTAGGTACTACTAAGTGATTAACAAGATGAAGGTAGTAACAGGCCTATTAAAGCCATACATATAAATTGAAATTTTGGACATGGGTGAAATTGGGAAAAACTAGTTGAACTTTAGAGGATCATAGTTTTCAACTCATAAATAAAATTTTGGCACATGACTAGTTAAAAGAGAGGATATTTAATTCAAATTGCAATTATCCACCCATAATTTTAATACTGGGCCAAGAAATCTAGAAAATCCTAATGGAAAGCTACATATTCTCTAAAATGGAAAAAAACGACCTAACAGGCTATAGAATTGTAGAGCAGTTAAATTTTTTCATTGGTGTTGTAATTGTGAAAATGAATAGTAAATGGAGAGATATTAATAAGGAGAATATCTAGAAAAACCTAAACTTTATACTTGGATAAGAATCTTGGGATAAAAGCTTCGCTACAGGTGTTAGAAAAATGATAGTTCCCTTGAGACTTCTTGATGGCATATCTTTCGTCTTAAGAATTAGAAATTGACAAGCGACTAGTCCGTTATCCTTTCACAACTTCTTAGGGTTGTGAAAGAAACCTAGAGGTAACCACATAACCACTTTTAAGCTTACAAGCTAGCCCTTCAAAACTCATAGAGGGATCTCTCTATTGGATTTAGATTTGTTGTTGTGGGATTTTAGGCTAGTTATTAGGTTCAAAGTTTGGTTTTCTGAAATGTTTGGTTGAACCTGAATGGAAATGCCTTTGGGAAATGGAGTCAAAGAGTCTTAGGATGATCAAATACAAAAATATCATAACATATTGAAACATGGCAAGGTAGGCAGTCTATTGGATCTTTGAAGCTTTGTTGAGTGAAAGGGAGGAAAATATTCACATTCAATTTAAACACAAAACATTTTAAGATGAATTCTATATTTGATCTCAGTTTGAAAACATATACATTTCTTATAAGATAGGACAGATTGTAATTAAAAAATTTCAACCCTTCATCTTCTTTTAAACAATATACATAAGAAAGGCATATGAAAAACAAAGATATAGCAAGTTTACAACAGAAAAAACATCACCAATTTGCTTGACACATTAATCTTGAAACAAATTTCTATATTAATGAAATGATCACTTTAGCTCAGTACACAACTTTACATCAAAGATATGCTTTCTTGCTACAAGTTCCAACCCTTTGTCTATTACAAATGAAATAATATATAAAATAAAACTCTCCTAAATTGTTACAATAATTCTGGAATAAAATCTTGAATAATAACTAAAAATAAAATAATATCTCCAATTTATTTGCTAGAAATATTCAACATTTCATTAAAATCCAGAATTGGTTCATTGAGTGATGGAAATCTGCAAAATGATCCTCAATCTATTAATCTTTTGCTACTAGGTGTCTTAGAATGATGATATCTTCATTCCCTTGAAATCTAGAGTTGTTGATTTTTCTTCCATTTGTCTTTCAACTAATAATTTTCCGCCTTAAAATCTGGTGTTTGTGAAGCCGTTCCTAAATATCTGTCAATTTCTTGAATTAACTAATGATTTTATGTCACTTTTTCACAAAGCTTCACCATTGTCATAAAATATTTTGGAATGAAATATTTTATAAATGTTTTTCAAATATTTTGTAGATGAATTTCATATTTCTTTATTTTCATGAATTTATGAAATCAAATCCTCAAAATGTCACCTCAAATAATTGCATCCGTAAATCCATCCATTATTTGAAATTATGTCTTGTTTTGAAATCTTTTAAATCCATGTCTTCTTTTTCCTTCTTATGGATTTTTAAAACTATGTGTTGTTTTGCATTCCCATGGATTTCCAAAACCATGTGTTCTTTCTTTTACTTTGTCTTTTTTGTAAAATATTTGGATAAATATTTATCCAAATATTATGTTCTTATACGTTTCTCATTCATAATTTAATTTCCTTCCTAATGTCTACAAAACTATTATTGGTTTTCCTCCCATGGTTTTGATTTTAAAAATAATTAAAATTATTTGTAATC
Organism: Pinus taeda; assembly: GCA_000404065.3. Classification (NCBI taxonomy): domain Eukaryota; kingdom Viridiplantae; phylum Streptophyta; class Pinopsida; order Pinales; family Pinaceae; genus Pinus; species Pinus taeda. Next base: position 53,201 of record APFE030386459.1, on the reverse strand, counting down.
TCAAAATAATTTAAATATTCCTTTGTGCCAACATACATGAAAATAAATGAGCATAAATGACTTTCCGCTCTGGTTCAATTCATAATTTTTTATTTTTTTTTTAGTCTCCTTCTACTTTCACCTGCAACCTCATTTCACACTTGTAAGTATCCTTTTTATCTCGGTCTTGTTCACCTCAGTCTTATTATTACATAGCCCGAAATCTGTAAAATTGTTTTATAGATATCTCACCCAAGCATGAGAGGAAAGTGAGCTCCAACTCTAGAGAAATTTAGTTAATCAATTTGATTAATAAAACAAAATCATTGACCTTCCTGCCATACATCACAAGATTCAAAATAATACTATTACTGGTTTTCAGAGGGGTCATAGGTAGTAAATGGTTTAGGATGGGGGTTCCAAAATTAGCAAGAGGGCAATAGTTGTAAAAATAAGTAAAGTGAAAAACATATTTTCAGACCCCCACCCTCCCACCTTGGTTAAATGTGAGAGGAGCTAGGAGGGGTCCGAAATATATCAATAACCATTGATTTAAAATTGCACATTTCTCGAGTTATGAAATATTAGGGTGATTTAATAGTTAAGTGCGGGGCAAGGACACAATTTACTTTGAATTTATGGATTTGATTTGTGACTTTATGTACGTAATGCAATTATGAAGTGGGAATTTAATGGATATGGTAATTTTAATGGCAACGTGGAAATGGAAAGAGATAAGGTGGATTATAGGATAAGGTATGATAAAGTTTTATTTTATAAAATATTTATTTTATTTAAAATTTAAAACCAAAATAATATTTAAATATAATGATTTTATATCCCAAATAAAATTAATTTAAACTTAAATAAAAGTTTTATGAGGGAAATTGAAAATTGGCTATAAAATCCAATTTTGTTTATTTTGTGAGACCCTCATAAATGAGCTTGAAACTCCTGATACCAAAATAAGCATGTCCAGGTCATAAATTTCTCCAAATTTTTTCGTGTGTTAACATCGACTCCAACTGGGGATGTTGACCCCCCTGCAGGGCAACAAACAACCATAACTCCCATACACATATACACATACAAATTCTAAGGAAATATCTAGGAAGATCCACTCAAAGGGATTACATACCATATGGTTATTAATAGAGCCTAAACACTGGGGCACTGAGGAAAACTAACCCCATCGCCTCCCAATAGTGTAGTACTTTAGTGATGAGAACTCGATGAAATAGAAAGAAATAATATATATGAAATATTCCTTAAGCTATGGATTGGATGAGGGGGTCTGGTGGACTCTATGGAATATGTTGGATGTTATGGTGTAAGCCATGACACCATGTGGGCTAGAGTATCCTGGTGGATTTTAATAATAAGGAATTTATGTGTGTGTGTGTGTGTGTTATTGCTAGAATTCAATCCTGTGTCACTGGCCTACTGGTCACATGAAAAGAAAAGGAAATATACCATTTTACCTCTGATAACAAATTATGGAAATATAAGGAGAATAATAATTTATCAGTTGAAATGGAAGAATTCCATATTCTAGGTACTACTAAGTGATTAACAATATGAAGGCAGTGAAAGGCGTGTTGGAGCCATACATATAAATTGAAATTTTGGACATAGATGAAATTCGGAAAAACTAGTTGAGCTTTAGAGCATCATGGTTTTCAACTCATAATCAAATTTTGGCATATGACTAGTTAAAAGAGAGGATACTTAATTCAAGTTGCAATTATCCACCCATAATTTTAATATTGGACCAAGAAATCTGGAAAAATATAAGGGAAAGCTACATAATCTCTAAAAGGGAAAAAAACGACCTAAGAGGCTATAGAATTCCAAAGCAGTTAAAGTTTTTCCTTCGTATTGTAATTGTGCAAATGAATAGTAAATGGAGATATATTAGTGAGGGGAATATCTAGAGAAACCTAGAATTTATGCTTAGATGATAATTTTGGGAAAAAAGTTTCCAAAAAGCTACAGGTGTTGGAAAAATGATAGTTCCCTTGAGACTTCTTGATGGCATATCTTCCATCTTAGGAATTAGAAATTGACAAGTGACTAGTCTGTTATCAATCCGTAATTCATAAGGTTTTGAAAGAACGTATCGGTAACCACATAACCACTTTTAAGCTTAGAAGATAGCCCTTCGAAACTCACTAAAGGATCTCCCTATTGGATTTAGATTCGTTGTTGTGGGATTTTAGGGTAGTTATTATGTTCAGACATTGGTTTTTTGAAATTTTTAGTTGAACTTGAGAGGAAGGCCCATTGGGAAATGGAGTCAAAAAGTCTTAGGATGATCAAACACAAAAATATTAGAACATATTGAAACATGGCAAGGTAGGCGGGTGATTGGATCTTTGAATCTTTTTGGAGTGAAAGGGGGGAAAATATTCAGATTCAATTAAACATAGACCATCTTAACATAAATTCTATATTTGATCTCATTTTGAAAACATATATATTTCTTATAAGCCAGGATGGAGTGTAATTAAAAATTTTCGTCCCTTCATCTTCTTTTAAACAATACAGATAAGAAAGGAATATGAAAAACAAAGATATAGCAAGTTTACAATAGAAACAACATCAACAATTTGCGTGACACATGAATCTTAGAACAAATTTCTATATTAATGAAATTATCACTTTAGCTCAGTACACAACCTTACATCAAAGATATGCTTTCTTGCTACAAGTTCCAACCCTTTTTTATTACAAATGAAACAATATATAAAATAAAACTCTCCTAAACTGTTACAATAATTTTGGAACAAAATCATGAATAATAACTAAAAATAAAATAATATCTCCAATTTATTTGCTGGACATATTGAAATTTTCATTAAAATCTGGAATTGGTTCACTGAATGCTAAAAATCTACAAAATGATCCTCAATCTATTGATCTTCTACTGTTAGGTGTCTTAGAATGATGATATCTTCATGCCCTTGAAATCTGGAGTTGTTGAATTTCAACCATTTGTCTTTCAACTGATAATTTTTTTCCTTAAAATCTGGGGTTTGTGAAGATGTTCCTAAAGATCTATCAACTGCCTGGATTGACTAATGATCTGATGTCACTGTTTGACAATGCTTTACCAGCGTCATAAAATATTTTGGAAGGAAATATTTTATAAATATTTTTCAAATATTTTGTAAATGAATTTCATATTTCTCTATTTTCATGAATTTACTAAATGAAATCCTCAAAATATCTCCTCAAATAATTCCATCCCATAAATCCATCCATTATTTGAAATTATGTCTTGTTTTGAAATCTTTTAAATCCATGACTTGCTTTTCCTTCTTATGGATTTTCAAAACTATGTGTTGTTTTACCTTCCCATGGATTTCCAAAACCATGGGTTCTTGATTTTACTTTGCCTTTTTTGTAAAATATTTGGATAAATATTTATCCAAATATTATGTTCTTGTATGTTTTTTATTCATAATTCATTTTCCTTCCTCATGTCTGTAAAACTATTGTTGGTTTTTCTCCCATGGTTTTGATTTTAAAAATATTCAAAAATATTTTTAATCTCAAAATAATTTAAATATTCGTTTGTGTCAACATAAATGAAAATAAATGAGCTTAAATGAATTTCCGTTCTCGTTCAATTCCTTTGTCAAATTTCAGTTTTGTGGAGCCTCCTTTTATGTTCACCCGCAACCTCATTTCACACTTGTAAGTCTGCTTTTTACCTTGGTCTTGTTCACCTCATTCTTATTATTACTTAGGTAAAGTTGTTTTATAAATATATCGCCCAAGCGTCAGAGGAAACCCAGATCCAACTCTAGAGAAATTTGATTATTCATTTTGATTAATAAAACAAAACCATTGACTTTCCCGCCATACATCATAAGATTCAAAATAATACAATTGCTAGTTTTCAGAGGGGGCATAGGTAGTAAATCGTTTAGGAGGGGGGGTCCAAAATTAACAAGAGGGTAATAGTTTTAAAATGTGGTAAAGTGAAAAACATATTTTCAGACCCCCCTTTGGGTAAATGTGAGAGGAGCAGGAGGGTCTAAAATATATCAATAACCATTGATTTAAATTTGCACATATCTCGAGGTATGGAATATTAGGGTGATTTAATAGTTACGTGTGGGGTGGGGACACAATTTACTTTGAGTATATGGATTTGACTTGTGACTTGATGTATGTAATACAATTATGAAGTGAGAATTTAAAGGATATGGTAATTTTAATGACAACATGGAAATGGGAAGAGATAAGTTGGAGTATAGGATAAGGTAAGATAAAGTTTTATTTTTATAAAATATTATTTTATTTAAATTTAAACCAAAATAATATTTAAATATAATGATTTTATATCCCAAATAAAATTAATTTAAACTTAAATAAAACTTTGATGAGGGAAAATTGAAAATTGGGTATAAAATCCAATTTTGTTTATTTTGCTAGACCCTCATAAATGAGCTTGAAACTCCTCATACCAAAATAAGCATGTCCAGGGCATAAATTTTGCAAAAATGTATCATGTGCTAACATCGGCTCCAACTGGGGATGTTGACCCCCCTGCGGGGCAAAAAAGAACCACAACTCCCATACACATATACACATACACATTCTAAGGAAATATCTAGGAAGATCCACCTGAAGGGATTACATCCCATAGGGTTATTAACATAGCCTAAACACTGGGGCATCAATGAAGTTAACCCCATCACCTTCCAATAGCGAGGTACTTTAGTGATGAGAACTTGATGAAATAGAAAGAAAGAATATAGATGAAAGATTCCTTAAGCTATGGATTGGACGAGGGGGTGTGGTGGCCTCTATGGAATATGTTGGATGCTAAGGTGTAAGCCATGGCACCATGTGGGATAGAGTATCCAAGTGGATTTTAATAATAAGGAAGATGTGTGTGTGTGTGTGTGTGTATGTGTGTTATTGCTAGAATTCAATCCTGTGTTGTTGGCCTACTGGTCACGTGAAAAGAAAAAGAAATATACCAGTTTACCTCTAATAAGGAACTATGGAAATATAAGAAGAACAATAATTTATTAGTTGAAATGGAAGAAGTCCATATTCTAAGTACTACTAAGTGATTAACAAGATGAAGGTAGTGACGGGCCTATTGCAGCCATACATGTAAATTGATATTTTGGACATGGATGAAATTGGGAAAAACTAGTTGAACTTTAGAGGATCATAGTTTTCAACTCATAATCAAATTTTGGCATATGACTAGTTAAAAGAGAGGATATTTCATTTAAGTTGCACTTATCCACCCATAATTTTAATATTGGTTCAAGAAATCTGGAAAAATATAAGGGAAAGCTACATATTCTCTAAAAGGGGGAAAAACAACCTAAGAGGCTATAGAATTCCAAAGCGGTTAAATTTTTTCCTTGGTGTTGTAATTGTGAAAATGAATAGTAAATGGAGAGATATTAGTGCGAAGAATATCTAGAGAAACCTGGAATTTATACAGATGATAATTTTGGGACAAAAGCTTCTAAAAATCTACAGGTGTTAGACAAATGATAGTTCCCTCGAGACTTCTTGATTGCATATCTTTGATCTTAAGAATTAGAAATTGACAAGTGACTAGTCCATTATCACTCCATAATTTCTTAAGGATGTGAAATAAACCTAGAGGTAACCACATAACCACTTTTAAGCTTACAAGCTAGCCCTTTGAAACTCACAAAGGGATCTATCTGTTGGATTTAGATTCATTGTTGTGGGATTTTAGGCTAGTTATTAGGTTCAGAGTTTGGTTTTTTTTAATTTTTGGTTGAACATGAGAGGAAAGCCCATTGGGAAATGGAGCCAAAGAGTCTTAGGGTGATTAAATACAAAAATATTAGAACATATTGAAACATGGCAAGGTAGGTGGGCTATTGGATCTTTGAATCTTTGTGGAGTGAAAGGGAGGAAAATATTTAGATTCAATTAAACATATAGCATCTTAACATGAATTCTATATTTGATTTCAATTTGAAAACATATATATTTCTTATAAGCTAGGATGGAGTGTAATTAAAAAATTTCACCCCTTCATCTTCTTTTAAAAAATGCAGATAAGAAAGGCATATGAAAAACAAAGATATAGCAAGTTTACAACAGAAAAAACAACACCAATTTGCATGACACATGAATCATGGAATGAATTTCTATATTAATGAAATGATCACTTTAGCTCAGTACAAAACTTACATCAAAGATATGCTTTCTTGCTACAAGTTCCAACCCTTTGTTTATTACAAATGAAAAAATATATAAAATAAAACTCTCCTAAACTGTTACAATTATTCTGGAATAAAACCATGAATAATAACTAAAAATAAACTAATATCTAAAACGTATTTGCTGGACATATTAAACTTTTCATTAAAATCCAGAATTGGTTCACTGAATGCTAAAACTCTACAAAATGATCCTCAATCTATTGATCTTCTACTGCTAGGTGTCTTGGAATGATGATATCTTCGTGGACTTGAAATCTAGAGTTGTTGATTTTCTACCATTTGTCTTTCACTGATAATTTTGCGCCTTAAAATCTAGGATTTGTGAAGACCTTCCTGAAGATTTGTCAATTGCTTTAATTGACTAATGATTTTATGTCACTTTTTGACAATGCTTCACCAATGTCATAAAATATTTTGGAAGAAAATATTTTATAAACATTTTTCAAATATTTTGTAAATGAATTTCATATTTCTCTATTTTCATGAATTTACTAAATGAAATCCTCAAAATATCTCCTCAAATAATTGCATCCGATAAATCCATCCATTATTTGAAATTATGTCTTGTTTTCAAATATGTTAAATCCATGCCTTGCTTTTCCTTCTTATGGATTTTCAAAACTATGTGTTGTTTTTCCTTCCCATGGATTTCCAAAACCATGTGTTCTTGTTTTTACTTTGCCTTTTATGTAAAATATTTGGATAAATATTTATCCAAATGTTATGTTCATGTACATTTTTCATTCATAATTCATTTTCCTTCCTCATCTATGTACAAGTATTGTTTGTTTTTCTCCCATGGTTTCGTTTTTAAAAATAATGAAAAAGTATTTTTATTCTCAAAATAATTTAAATATTTATCTGTGCCAACATACATGAAAATAAATGAGCACAAATGAATTTCTGCTCTTATTCAATTCATTTTCCAAATTCCATTTTTGCTTTCACCTACAACCTCATTTCACACTTGTAAGTCTCCTTTTTACGTCGGTCTTGTTCACCTCAGTCTTATTCTTACTTAGCCTGACATGCGTAAAGTTGTTTTATAAATATATCACCCAAGCTTCAGAGGAAACCCATCTCCAACTCTAGAGAAATTTCATTAATCAATTCGATTAATAAAATGAAACCATTGACCTCCCCGCCATACATCATAAGATTTAAAACAATACAATTACTAGTTTCCAGAGGGGGCACAGGTAGTAAATGGTTTAGGAGGGGGGTTTCGGAATTAACAAGAGGGTGACAACTGTAAAAAGCGGTAAAGTGAAAAACATATTTTCGGACCCCCACTTGGTTAAATGTCAGAGGAACTGTCTGAAATCTATCAATAACCATTTATTTAATTTTCCACATATCTCGAGGTATGAAAGATTAGGGTTATTTAATAGTTAAGTGTGGGGTGGGGACAAAATTTACTTTGACTTTATGGATTTGGATTGTGACTTGATGTATGTAATACAATTATGAAGTGGGAATTTATTGGATATGGTAATTTTAATGGAAACGTGGAAAATGGAAAGAGATAAGGTGGAGTATAGGATAAGGTAACATAAAGTTTTATTTTATAAAATATTATTTTATTTAAAATATAAAACCAAAATAATATTTAAATGGAATGATTTTATATTTGACCCAAATAAAAGTAATTTAAACTTAAATAAAAATTTGATGAGGGAAATTGAAAATTTGGTATAAAATCCAATTATTTTTATTTTGTGAGACCCTCATGAATGAGCTTGAAACTGCTCATACATAAATAAGCATGTTCAGGGCATAAATTTTGCCAAAATTTATCATGTGCTAACATCGGCTCCAAATGGGGATGTTGACCCCCCTGCAGGGAAATAAAGAACCACAACTCCCATACACATATACACATACACATTCTAAGGAAATATCTAGGAATAGCCACCCAAATGGATTACATCCCATAGGGTTATTAACAGATCCTAAAAACCGGGGTGTTGAGGAAACTAACCCCATCACCTCCTAATAGCCAGGTACTTTAGTGATGAGAACTTGATGAAATAGAAATAAATAACATATACGAATTATTCCTTAAGATATGGATTGGACGAGGGGGTGTGGTGGATTACATGGAATACATTGGATGCTAAGTTGTAGTCTATGGTGCCATGTGGGCTAGAGTATCCAAGTGGATTTTAATAATAAGGAATATATGTGTGTGTGTGTGTGTGTGTGTGTTATTGCTAGAATTCAATCATGTGTGGCTGGCCTACTGGTCACGTGAAAAGAAAAGGAAATATATTAGTTTACTTCTAATAAGGAACTATGGAAATATAAGAAGAACAATAATTGGCAGTAGAAGGATGGAGCGCGTCGAATTAGGGTAGTAGATTAGGGTTTTCTGTAAAATTCCGCAGGCCGTTGCTATGACCATTTATTCTCTGTTTCACTGTTTGTTTTCGCCGGCGTTGCATATCTCGCCATTTACACTCGTCGTTGTCCGCTACTTCTGCTGGCCATTATGGAGGGTCATATGGAGACAGACGTCGTGGACTATTCCGCGGATCCTTTTTCGGATCAAATTATATTCGATAACCCTAACTTGTCTGTGTCGGTTTCTGAACCACCGCCGGTTACGGATCCCATCTCGCAAGACATCTCGCCCATGGTCACTCTGCTCGGTTATAACTCTACCCCCTCTGTCTCAGAGCCGTTTCCTGTCGACGCGCTGGGTCTGGAAGCTCCTCCCCTGTCTCCAAGTACTCTTCACATCCTATCTACCTATAATCCACACTTGCTATCTTTCAATCCGCACCCGCCCCTCTCAACTTTTCTCTCGACTCCCTCGGTGGACATTCCTGTGGTTGGATCACAATCCCTCCCTGTATCTGGGATTTGGCCCTCCAGATGTTTTGAAACCCTGGCAGTAAACGTAAAACCTGAAAAATCCACCTCTCTTGAGGGAGTCCAAAACCCTTTTATTGATCACCCTTCGGCTCCACGTACCAAAAAGCAAAAATTTGGGTGTGTCAAGGCGACGAAAAAGGATATTACCATCAGGTTTGGAGAGACATCAGCTATAGGGGAAGCGGTGGTCATGGCATGAGCGGTGCTGGTTGGACATATGTCAGGACATGCATACTCCGCAAATAGGCTGACGAAATGGGTTAAGGAAATTTGGGGTGCCCTGCTTAAAGAATTTCCATATGTACATGTCCTCCCCCATGGATGGTTCTCTCTCGATTTTGCAAAGGAAGTATACACGGATCTGGTACTGGAAAAGTACTGGCATATCGAAATGGCACCGGTTCTGCTTAAGAGGTGGAGTCCTCTATTTGACCCAGAGCACGAACAGATCGGAGCAGGACCCCTGCGGGTTCGACTGTCGGGGTTACCACTTCAATACTGGAGCGAGGATGTACTCATTAGGATTGGAAACTCTCTGGGCACCTACCTGGACCATGATCGCACTTTTGTAGAGTCAAAGAAGTGAACCCTGGCTCATGTGCTGGTTCACTTCGATACTCGAGACAAACTGGAGGAAAAGATCACCTTACAGTGGGGAAAATACAGCAGAACTCAGATTCTTGATTATGAAGGCGTCCCGTTTCGTTGCAATCGGTGCCATCAGGTGGGACACCTATTCAAGGAATGCCCACTCAACAAAAACCCAGAGGACTCCCCCAAGGTCACTCCCATCCCATCTAGAGGAGTTTCCCCTGTTATATCGCACCCACCTCAGGGGTCCTCACCTACTGCACAAGCTACTCCACAAGCTACTCCTAAAAACTCTGGGACGAAGAGACTTGGTTCGTATTCTCCACCGATGACCAGGGCTCGAGCTACAGCAGAAGCCACACAGGCCTTGGGTACCTCTCTAACCCCTTCTTCCATTTTGCTTGGTAACTCCTCTAATATGGCTGTATCAAATGCACATTTCACTTCGGCACATTGCATCATGTCGTCCACCCCCCGATCGTTACTACTATTCAGCCTTCCATTCCTCTCTTTACGTCATCCACCTCGTAGTCATCCTCCAGGAAGTCTTCCTCCCACCCTTACACTCTTTGTCCTCGCTCACACTCTGCGTATTTTTCAGGAAGCTAGGTTGGGTTAGGAATTGTTTACCCGGGCCCAGGACCAATGATCACCAGAGGGAGAAAGACCGAACTTTCAAAAGCAATCAGGTGGGCTAGGGCGGAGGTTGCATCTGGTCAACAATCCACTCTTGATGGGGTCCTTAGAACAAAATTAACCCCGAGAAGCATTCCCCCATGAAATGCTTATCATTTAATTGTAGGGGTATGGCTAGTGCCCCTAAAAAACTAGCCCTCCAGAGACTCTATGAGGTAGAACAGCCTGACATTATTTTGTTTCAAGAGACTCTAGGTACGGCCGAGAATATTTCTCTATCTTTACAAGCTCTGGCCCCGAGATGGAAGTTTTTAGCGATTGATGCTATCGAGCGATTAGGGGGTTTGGCCATTGGTTACAACCCTAAGACTATTAGGGTTGATGCATCCTGGGGAGGATATGGATTCATGGGAATCAACACTTTCTTTGTGGAGCTCGGTAAAACACTCTGAATTGTGAATATATATGGCCCCTGTCACCAGAGGGAGACATTTTGGAGGCATCTCTTAAACCTTTCATTATTGGCTCCAGATCACACCATTCTAGGTGGGGACCTAAATTTTTCTTTGGGCTTCAGTGAATCCTGGGGATCTTCAGCACAGGTGGATGCCATTACTGAGTTCATGAATAACATTTTGGAGCAGAAAAATTTTATAGATGTCCCCATGCAGAAGCCCCTACCCACTTGGAGGAATAGGAGGGTGGGCTTAACTGCATTAGCCCACAAACTAGACAGATTCTTGCTGAAGGGTCCTCTGCTACAACATCTTCATCAGTATAAGCAATGGGTTGGTTTGCGGGGTATATCTGACCAATCCCCCAAATCCCTGGAAATTATTGGTCCTCGCCAAAAACCAAAAGTCCCTTTCAAATTCAACCATACATGGTTACAAGACCAGGGCTTCATGAATTTGGTTACTGATTTTTGGAAGGCACACCCCATCGATAGAGAGGCATCTCTGACAAAAGGTTTTTGCAAAAATCTCACCATGCTGAAGCATCTAGCTATCAATTGGGCAAAGGAAAAGAACATAAAGGAATCCACCCATCTCACCCACATTAAAGTTGAGTTATGCTCCCTACTAGATGACCGGAACTTGGGTTTCACCTCGGGTGAAGAAAATTAGTGTTTGATTGAGCTGGAAAACCAAAAAGAAAATATCCTAAGATTAAGGGAGGAATCTCATAGACTGAGAAGCAGAGCAATCTGGCTAAAAGTTGGTGATGAAAACTCAAAGTTCTTTCAAAATTATGCTAAGGGAAGGAAAGTCTCAAATACTATTTGGAATCTCCCTCTCCTAGAGGAGGGCCTTGCAGACTCTTTCAACAAGCTCTCCCAGCTTGGCACATCTCATTTCAGGAGCATTTACAGAAATCCACTAGGCACAAACCTGGCTGAGATCATCAATGTGGCAAATCACTTTCCCAGATATGTAAATGAGGAGTAGACTGAAGACCTTATGTCTCCTATCACCATGGGGGAATTGGAGAGCACTTTAAAATGGTTCAAGGAAGACAAAAGCCCTGGCCCGGATGGTTGGACAATAGAATTCTACCTAGCCTTTTATGATCTACAGGGCCATGACGTTTCTAGGGTGGTGGAGGAAAGCAGATCATCTGGTTGTTTATATCATGCTATTAACTTAGCTTTCATTGCCCTCATTCCCAAGACTGACTCCCCATCCTCATTTGATGACTATCACCCCATTTCATTGTGTAATTGTCTCTACAATATTATCTCCAAGATTATTTCCAACTGACTCAGACCCATCCTTTCCAAGCACATTTCTCCTCAACAATTTGCGTTTCTTGAAGATAGACAGATCCATGAAGCCACCGGTTCTACCCAAGAAGCCCTTCACTCCATTTGGTCCAAACAACTCAAAAGCATCCTTCTCAAGATTGACCTGTCTAAAGCTTTTGACTGAGTCAGCTGGCTTTACAATAAAATGCTCCTCATCCATCTGGGTTTCTCCCTACTCCTCATCAACTGGATCATGGCTTGTGTCACTACCCCCTCTTACAGTGTCCTCATAAATGGATCAGCCTCCCACTTCTTCCACTCTCAAAGGGGGCTCCGACAAGGATTTCCCCTATCTCCACTTTTATTCCTTAGTGTTATGGAGGGATTGAGTTGTTTAATCATTTCTACAAAAAGAGATGGATCTCTCAATGGTCTCAAGATCACTGATGATTGTTATCTCACACATCTATTATTTGTGGATGATGTCCTTATCTTGCTGGATGGTAGCATCAGAGACTCACTGTCTTTTTCCCGCATACTTTAGCTTTTCTTGAAGGCCACTGGCATGATTGTAAACCAGCAAAAATCCATGATCACTTTTGCATGCACCTCTATAAATGAATCGCAGTACGCTCATTAAGCCTTCCCCTACAATATCCACCCTATGGACACAGGACTTAAATACCTGGGGTTCTGGTTAAAGCTCTCATGTCAAAGAATAGTAGATTGGGTCTAGCTCGTCAACAAATTGGAGAAAAGCTTACCTATTGGAGTCACAGATACCTCTCCAAAGCTGGGCGTTTAGTACTTATCAAATCTGTATTGGAAGCAACCCCAGTTTTCTGAATGGCTCTTGCTTAGATACTCAGACATATTCTTGCTCGCCTACAGCAAATTTGTAACAAATATCTCTGGGCTGGAAGCCAGGACAAATGCATCTTTGCCTGAATTGGCTGGCAAAAGATTGCACTCCCAAAGAGGTGGGGGGGTTGGGGCCTAAAAGATCTCCCGTTATTTGCAAAAGCACTGGCGGTGAAAATGAGCTAGTCTCTGTTAACTAGCCAGAACTTGTGGTAACGTCTATCATATCATAAATACATATGGCCCCTTGATATATTGGAATGGGTAAGGCTCCCTAGCTGGAAAAGAGGAGGTATATCATCCGTATGGAAGGCATTTCTTTACTCATTACCCCTGATCAAGGATAACCTGGTTTGGAGAATCAGCGACGGATCCCTGGCTCAAATAGGGATGGACCCTTGGATTGGCAGCGGAGGTAGGCATATCCTATCACAAGACCTGGTTAGGTATCTACATTCCTGAGATATAATAGTATTTGCACAAATCGCAGACCAGGAAAATACAGGGATTTTTTATCAGGCATGGAGGATGGCGCATCAATTGAACCTCCCACACAGATGGCACCAGGAATGGCAGAACTTTAGAGAGGCTCTAATAGAATCCCACATTAGAATCAAAGAGGGCTCAGATGAACTTATATGGAGCCAAGCTGAGAGTGGAAAATACACTCCTAAGACCAGCTACATTTTTCTAAACATTCATAAAAAACAGATACTATCTTGACATGGTGGCACAATATCTAGCAGCTCACAACATCGCCAAGATCAAAACTGTTTTTCTGGTGTATACTAAGGAACAGAGTACCTACAGGGGAGAATCTCATGCATAGAGCACAATATGGACCAACTTGGTGCATACTGTGCAAAGGAGCATCAAAATCCACAGAGCACCTTTTCATGTGATGTAGAGCTATACAAGATCTGTGGCGCTCTCTCTAATATAATCACGTTCGATGGAAATTGGGAGGGAATGGACCTGAAAGATGCATGGGAAGCATGGATGAAGGGACACAAAGGATCGAAGAGTATAAACCTCCCAATTCTCGTTAATTGGCATATCTCGAAAGCCTGTAATCGCCTTATATTTGATAACAGGCTTGTACACTAGCCTATGATCGAGGCCGGGATTATTGCTGCTCATAGGGAACTTCCAGACCCCCTACCTCCTAAAGAATGCCATCCTCATCCACCTCCCTGCATTGACTTAAATACCCCATGGGCTTTCTTCGATGGAGCTGCAAACCAACAGGGTTGTGGGGGTGGGTTCATCATTCACATAAATGAACAACATTACTACAAAGTAAAAATGGGTCTGGGCACAGGAACAAACAATTATGTTGAGCTCATTACTTTACGACACTTACTCCATTTTTCTCTGAGTCACCACTGCACCAGCATCAATATCTTCGGGGATTCAAAAATTACAATCAATTGGTTCAATGCCATATCTAACTATCACATACACACACTCAGCATCATTTTAAATGAAGTATATGTATTCAAAGCAGCTTTTAACAACATCTCTTGCTCTCATATTTACAAGGAACATAACTGCAATGCTGATAAATTATCCAAGGAGGCCGCGCTGATGAATAAGGGTATATGGGAGATTATAGATGTGCAAGGACAAAATGAATACAAATGCTTCCACCAGCCATAAATAGATCAGAACCATCAACGTGCACCTGGTCACTAAATACTGGGTGTTATTTTTTGTTTTGTAATTACTGCTCTTTTTTGACAAAACACATATGCATATTTTATAATAAGACACAGTAAAAGCCTAGAAAGGCCAAATGTATACAGTTTTTTTGACAGTTCATTACAGAGAAATACAATAGATTACCCTGCACGGTATATCTGAAAGATGGACATATATAGCTCTTTATATGCAATTATCCAAAAAGGATCATTGTTCATAGAGGCAACAACATATGTGTAAAGCATCTACAACATGTAATTTTTCCAATATAATGAAAAATTACGGATTTTTCCTGAGGAAAAAAAAAAGAAGAACAATAATTAATCAGTTGAAATGGATGTAGTCCATTTATTAGGTACTACTAAGTGATTAACAAGATGAAGGCAGTGACAGGCCTATTGGAGCCATACATATAAATTGAAATTTTAGACACGGATGAAATTGGGGAAAACTAGTTGAACATTAGAGGATCACAGTTTTCAACTCATAATCAAATTTTGGCATATGACTAGTTAAAAGAGAGTATATTTTATTCAATTTGAAATTATCCACCCCTAATTTTAATACTAGGACAAGAAAACTAGAAAAATCTAAGGGAAAGCTACATATTCTCTAAAAGGGGAAAAAACAGCCGAACATGCTATAGAATTCCCTTGCAGTTAAAATTTTTCCTTGGTGTTGTAATTGTGCAAATGAATAGTAAATGGAGAGATATTAAAGAGGAGAATATCTAGAATAACCTAAAATTTATACTTAGATGAGAATTTTGGGACAAAAGCTTCCAAAAAGCTACAGGTGTTGGAAAAGTGACAGTTCCCTTGAGACATCTTAATGGCATATCTTTCATCTTAGGAATTAGAAATTGGCAAGTGAATAGTCTGTTATCACTTCGTAATTTATTAGGGTTGTGAAAGAAACCTATAGGTAACCACATAACCACTTTTAATCTTAGAAGCTATGCCTTCAAAACTCACAAAGGAATCTCTCTATTGGATTTAGATTTGTTGGTGTGGGATTTTAGGCTAGTTATTAGGTTTAGAGTTTGGTTTTATGAATTGTTTTGTTCAACCTGAAGAAAAAGGCCATTGTGAAATGGAGTCAAAGAGTCTTAGAGTGATCAAATATAGAAATATCATAAAATATTTAAACATGGCAAGGTAGGTAGGCTATTGGATATTTGAAGCTTTATGGAGTGAAAGGAAAGAAAATATTCAGATTCACTTAAACATAGAGAATTTTAACATGAATTCTATATTTGATCTCAGTTTGAAAACATATATATTTCTTATAAATTAGGACAAAGTGTAATTAAAACATTTCAACCCTTCATCTTTATTTAAACAAATTTTATAGAAGCTACAACCACTCTCCAAAGTTTTGGCCTACACCAATTTTGGAGCCTCCCTTGAAGAGTTTCACTTGATGACTACACACACTCGGTTTCACTCCATGAACTCGTGTGAGTCTTTACATCCACCTTGCTTGATTTATTGCATTGAAGTCTCTGCATGTTGATGCCTGAGTCATGCTTGAGACCGTGTTCTGGTTATGCTCAAAGTCTTCGCTTCATATGTGCTTGTTATACTCACTATGAAAGCATTTGTCGCACTCACACATGGAGTCACATTCACTGTTGCTCAAGCATCGTCTCGATCAATGAATGGTCAATCATGAGTGTCGTGCTTGTCACTTACACCGTCAATTAGTCTTGTTGAACATGTGTGTCTGGATGGTTTGGTCGTTTCGTCGTCAAGTAATGCGAGTGCGTGTTCATATGATCACCTATGCATCTTTCGATTGTTCAAACACACAACCATTTTTTCTTAAGGTTCTAACGACCCAACTCCCCTCTGACAGCCGAACCATCACCCTACCATCGACTATAAAAAAAAACAGCACAAAAGCACCAGGATAGTCTTTTCAAGTTGTGCTACCCACAAGCAATCCAATCAACTCTCATGCTAGTTACCTGGATAGTCAGACCTGGTAGTCACCTCGACACTGACTCCCTAAAAAAATTGTGCAGAGACCACTAACCTCACCCGTGCAACTGACTGAGGAAATTGCGAAAATAGGCTGGATAGACACCAAATGTTCATCCCTATTTCCCTCCGAAAATTGTACAGTTTTCCTAGTCAGTCATCCCAGCAGTCGACCAACTGTTTATCTCAGAAATTACACAATGTTCATGACAAGGCCTTTCGATGCCTATCAATCAGCTTAGCTTAGAAATTGCACAGAGATGATTTATATGCCGACCTCCTAGCCTTAGTGCAGTTTTCCTTGCCAGCAACCCTTAGCAGCAGACCACCAGTTCCCTCTAGGAATTGCACAGTTTCTGCTGCTAGTCTCCCGGGCAGGCAACTAGTAGTTCCCTCTAGGAATTGTGCAGTTTTGGATGCCGGTGACCCCAACATCCAACTGGTAGTTCCCTCTGGGATTTGCGTATTTTTGGTTGCCTATGACCCCAGCGGGCAACTGGAAGTTCCCTCTAGGAATTGTGAAGTTTTGGCTACCAGTCTCCTGGGAAGTTCCCCAAAAAAACTCTGCAATCCCTGCCTGTTGACCCTTCATGCAGCCTAACCCATTCCTCTGGAAAATTTTGCAAATCTCGTTGTTTAGCCTTGTTGCTTTTTCATTATGAAAAATGAGAAGAGCATGTCTGCCTTGCCTTCCAGTAGCCTAGACTATTCCTCCCAACTGAGATAGACCTTGCAGACAATCATTGTCGACTCAGGTTTCATGTCTCCATCTCTCAGTGAATCTTGCACATTTTTCATAAATAGTTTCCTGTAGGCATCATCCTACACCACAACCTTGTTTCCTCTCCTAGCCACCTACATCTAAATGATCATGTGTCATGGTAGACTAGGAGGTTTTGTATTTGATGTAATCTTGTCATGAATGATTGTAGGTATAGGTACACCAATGAACATGGCAAGATGATGAATGGGATGAATGAAGAGAGAACATGCAGAATGATAGGTTCACAAACGGACGGATGAACAAAGCATGCGAAGCGGACGAACACGAAAAACATGCACCTTTGTGAATAGATGAGCCTGTCAAGCCATCCAACATGCAATCATGGAACAACATGCTAAAGCTTCATCAAGAAAACCAGGGGCCATCGAAGACTCTGTGCACTTCATCATGCAGAGGTGAAGCTATGATACACCATGAAGACATCCATCATCCATCAACACTATAGCTCAACATGCACTCCAGTAGTAGCATGAATGTACCATCATTATCATGTCAAGTCATGTCAAGTCACGTCATGAGTCATGTCACCCACATCTCCACTATGGGATTGTTTTCAATCAATGTGATGTAATGTGTAAGTCCAAGAGACCCACTTTTTGAACAAAGAGTCATGCAAATCAAAGAGTCATGGAATTAAAATGGTCATGAGGGTAGTCGAACAACCACAAGAGTCAGTTTCACCCTTGGCTATAATACCCCCTCATTTGTACATGCAAAGGACTTTTCAACTCAGCTCCTCCCACATAGCCAAGAGAGTCTGTAATATTTTCTTTGAGGGGTAAGTAGTGGCTCCAATGCTGTTACACAGTAAAATGTCACTACCATCATGTCAGTCTCCCTACTGTGCTATAAACCACACTCACCTATACTCATGCTCCTCAGAATGGCTAAAAAACCCTCTTTGC
>APFE030386459.1:0-33717 GCA_000404065.3 Pinus taeda | reverse complement strand
GATGAATGTGGTGACATAGTAGTGAAATGGAGGTGAAATGGAGGTGATATAATGGACATAATAGTGAAAGTGTAATGGAAATGAATGACATTTTCAAGACTCAACAATGAACTCACAAACTCAGATCTGGAACCATCAGACTCTGAAGGAGGGGAAGAGGACAAAGAGGAAGAAGACAAAAATCTTGAATGGATGACTTAGGGACCATTGGCTCTCTCGATTGTTCTGCACAATATGCCGAAGTGAATGGAGAGAATGAACATCAATTTCAACCCTGACAGCACATGAAGGCAGAAGATCATTTGGAAAAATTCTACTTGTAGCTGCAGACCCTTGAGATACGACATGACGACTTAGCTTGTAGACTTTTCCCATGTACCTTGGATGATCACGTAGTTGCGTGGTATAATAGCCTTCCACCAAACTCCATTCAAGTCTGTTGTGCATTCAAACGCATGTTCCTTGAAATTTTTTCTAATGACAAGACCCTAGCTATGTTACTGAAAGAATTGGGTAGCCTGAAGATGGAGGGGAAATAAAAAGTAAAAGATTTCAACTAGAGGTTTACAAGCATATTGAAAAACTTTGCAATGAACACCAAACCTCATGACTCTGTCACTATTGATTACTACATGTCCACACTGCCGACCAACATTATGTAGTTCGTCAAGCGAGCTGTGAAACTAACACTCTTGGAAAACTGCGAAGAGGCTATTGTTGTTGAAAAAGACCTATGCACAATTGGACTCATCAAGGATGATGAGCTAGAAAATGACTCCAAAGACATGAGTAGGAATTCCCAAGAGATGGTGACCAAGGATAGATATAAGGAAGAAAAGTATTTTGAAACCCTCACTTGAATCATCAAGAACTTAACAACTAAAGTGTCTCATGTTAAACAACAGAAAACAGACACAATTTCAATAAATCATCTGCCCAAACAGAGACAAACAAGAATATCATCAAGAAACTCATCAAGCAATAAATTTTCCACTCAATAAAATGCGCAAAGCTCTATGTTTAATGTCGATTAGTACACAGATCCCAAGTTCTATTCGTTCCACGAAGAACATCACCCCAAGAACTTCTGTTTAGACTGGAAGCAAGTCACAAACTCGGTAAACATTCATACACTCGATGTAGAGAGTGGTATGAAGAAGCAGTCAGATGACAGAGGTTATGATGAAGGTATTGCACCTATTGAAGCATCAAGTTTTGGGCATGTGGTGAACACATATCAGTGCTCACAAGCAATGTCGAAGACAAACATCGAGAAGCATCCCCCAAGACAAAATCATCGTTACAATCTTAGGAGTAACTCCCCTTACACTTGGGGAAATGCAAGAGAAGATTAGACTCCTGATAAGGAATGTTGATCCATCGGCTGTCCCAAAGAAGAAAACACAAAACAAGTCTAGGAAGATAGCAGCAGGCAAGAGTACTTCCATGAGCAACAAACTACAAAACACTCTATTGGACAACACAAACATCTATTCTACCTCAGACACCTTAGTAAGTCTACCACCTCTGGACTACAACACTTTTTATTACATGAACAATACTTGAGCAAACATTAGTTTTTTCAAGTTATCTAAGATCTAGAGTCAGCAAGATATCCTGTTGCACGCACTGGGAGAGACAACAATAGACAGTGCAACCTCCACCAGCAAAGGAGCAAGCACACCTCTCGGATCACTTTCCACTATGCTTAATACACTCTAGATGGAAGAAGCACACTTAGGTTGCCCCCCATTCCTGCTATCTTTTTAAATTTTCAACTGTATGGTTTATTCCAATGTAGCAGCCAACATCATGCTGCTCTACATTATGAAAAAGATCAATGCATGATGGAGCGAAACATCTGCATGAATCATCCAACTTGTTCAAACATTGGTACCAACCATTGGTGAACTATGGGATGTGATCATATGACTATCCCATGAAGGTCGAGTTCACCAATGCATCAACATAGTTGTTTTGGACATACTAGAAGCATATGGCATGTTACTCAATAGAGACTGGTCTATCAAGCTAGATGGGTATTTTTCTACAGACTAGTCTCACATGTGGCTTCCGTACAAGGGTGGATGCAACCAAATATGGGTGTTATCCGAGAGGTATATGAAACACAATGCCACTCCCCTTAATGATGAGAATGAACCATTTGCCTTTGCAGAACTCATGTTTGGAAACTGCCTCCTAGAAAAGACATTGGAGTGTTGTCCTGCATAGCCAACTCCAACCTCATCAGACAAGCAATTTGGACTCCTTCTTTGCCCAACTAATGGTAATGAAACTTGTACAATTTGTTTTTGCAATAATAGGAGTAGTAGAAATAATGATAGTAGCAGTAGTACCAACACGCCAAACAATCCATGTACATATGAGTTGTGGGCTATGAGTCTTGATGAGTTTGGAACACATGATGGCTCAAGAACCGAGTGTATCTCAGTCATCCAGAACAATGAACAATGCATGATTTAGAGCTCTTTGAAGTTTGAAAGCACAAACAATGATGCTAAGTATGAAGAAGTCATGTTGAACACACAAAGGACCAACTCTACAAATGAACAAAGCATCTTGGGAACCTACCATGATCCGAATATGGACAATATTGGTACAAGATACATACTACAACAATGACAAATCATTGAGCATTGATCAAATAGTATCAGGATGGGTTTGCACGAGCAAATGATGACATGAGTACACACTACATGTGAGCAATCCAACATGAGATTCAAGGTAAAGGAGGAAACAAACCATTGTAGCAAAGAACAGGTAACATATACATGTTGTTTTCACTCCTTTCACCGAAATGATTGACTAACAGTTTAAGTATTTGGATTACTTGCAAAGTCCGTCATCATACTTGGTTTTCTAATTTAAATCCTGCACGTAAGAAATCTGGGAAAATTCGCTTACGCGTCACTTCAGAAACTTGAAACCTTCTTGGAATAAAAACAATTACCCTGTGCCATCATCTGAGCCCATGTTGCACTCAATACCTGGAATAGTAGTGTTGTCTTCATTTGAGGGTCTTTGAAAATGCCGTTAGGTTCCAATAACGTAACCCGATGGACTTGCACTGGTCTACAAGAAACTTGGCCCACACGCATATCATTTGCAATCGCTAGGCAGGAGGATTGACAACCTTCCTGCCAATGGCCAAGATCTCAAACATTAATTTCAGTAGGTCGGGCCACGCCCGTGCCATGTACATAGTCTGCTTGTTGCTTATTGTTTCATTTGGTTTGTTTTTCTTATTACCTTGGATTTTTCTTTGTTTGATTCTTCTTACTATTTTTGTTCACGTTCAGTTTGTTTACTTGATATACTAGTATTTTTATTTCTGGAAATAAGTGCTGCCAACTACTACATACTAGATTTTGAATAGAGTATGTGGTTGAAATTGGAAGAAACTTGTGACACTACAACACTTAGCCAGTCTTGTGTACATATTCTATGTGCTTTATTGTAACTTTTGTCCAATGAAGTCCTGATGGAAAATACAGACCTTCTACAAGGGAAGTTTGGGGTCCAACCATAAACCTGTGTCCACATTACGAGGCCCCATGCCTATACTCAGCCTTCTGCTCTATGTATGTTCAAGCTCATCCAACTAGTAGAAATGAAGAAGGGGAAAATATAAAATGAGCAAACCTATGTTAGAGGTATTACATGCTTCTCTAGATGAACAACCTCTTCTGCTTTCAATAAGTCGGCATCCCTCTTATGCCCCAAAAATAAATAAGTGTCAATGCAACATCCTGTTGAAAAAATACAAAGGTGAAAGAAGAGAAAGGCTTCCTGCGCAGAGAGGTGAAGCATGCAACTCCATCAGGGTACTGAATAGGCTTGCTAGCAGTGGAGAAATGTTTGTGTTCCTACATGACTCCGTTGCGGTACTATCTAGGCCTGTTGGCAATGGATCAACACTAGAGATGAAAACTTAAACTTCAAAATCTTCAACTCGTGAGCTAAACTACCCTTCCTAGATTCAAACATTGATATCTAAGCTGAACTTTTGATTGTGTTTGATTGAGTTGGAAAAAGGTGAACCATGTATGTCCATGGGGTAAGTGGGGAAACTAAAGTAACCCACACAATGATTCAATAATCCCTGAAAGACAAAGACAATATGCTAGAAATGAATCGAAATAGAAAAGCTAGAGTTCTACCATTGTGTCACCAAGTGTTGTAGCGGCTACAACCACCTTCCAAAATTTTGGCATGCACCAATTTCAGATCCTCCCTTGAAGAGTTTCACTTGATGACTTCAAACTCAAGTTCACTCCATGAGCTCGTGTGAGTCTTTACATCCACCTTTCTTGATTCATTACATTCAAGTGTCTACATGCCGATGTCTGAGTCATGCTTGTAACCGTGTTCTAGTTATGCTCAAGGTCTTCACTTCGTATGTGCTTGTTGTATTCTCTATGAAAGAATCTTTCATGCTCACACACGAATTCACATCCACTGTTGCACAAGTGTCGTCTCGATCAATGAATGATCAATCATGAGTGTCACGCTTGTCTCTTACATCGTTGGTTAGTCTTGTTGAACATGTGTGTCTGGATGGTTTGGTCGTTTTGTTGTCAAGTCATGTGAGTGTGTCTTCATATGATCACCTATGAATCTTTCGATTGTTCACACACTTAGCCATAACGGACCATCACTCTGCCATCGACTAGATCGACTGTCAACTAGAACAATGCATAAGCACCAAGCTAGTCATTTCAAGCTGCACTGCCTACAAGAAATCGAATCAACTCTCATGCTAGTTACCTGGACAGTCAGACTCAACAGTCACCCTAGGACTGATTCCCTTCAAAAATTTCGCTAAGTTCATTGACCTCACTTGCTTAATTGACTGAGGGAATTGTGTAGAAAGGCTGGACAGACACCAAATACATGTCCTTGTCTCCCTCAAAAAATTGTGTAGTTTTCCCAGTCAGTCATCCCAATATTTGATCAGCTATTCATCTTAGAAATTGGACAGTGTTCATGAGCAGGCCTTCTGATGCCCATCAGTCAGCTCGGCTCAAAAATTGTGCAGATATGATCAGCAGGCCGACCTCTCAGCCTTAGTGTAGTTTTCCTTGCCAGCAACCCCTAGCAATAGACTGTGAGTTCCCTCTGAGAATTGCACAGTTTCTATTACCAGTCTCCCAGGCAGTGAGCTAG
The DNA here is from genome assembly GCA_000404065.3 of Pinus taeda. Classification (NCBI taxonomy): domain Eukaryota; kingdom Viridiplantae; phylum Streptophyta; class Pinopsida; order Pinales; family Pinaceae; genus Pinus; species Pinus taeda. The sequence continues at coordinate 28,530 of APFE030386459.1, read as the reverse complement.
TAGTTCCCTTTGGGAATTATGCGGTTTTGGTTGTTAGTTACCCCAGCAACCAACTGGCAGTTCACTTTCAGAATTGCGTAGTAATTGTGTAGTTTTGGCTGCCAATCTCCTGGGAGTTCCCTAGAAAAACTACACAATCCCTGCCTGCTGACCCTTCATGCAGTGTTGCTCGTTCCTCTAGAAAATTATGCAAATATCATTTTCCAACCCGATTGCCTGTTCATTATGCAAAATACGCAAAGCATGCCTGCCTTTCCATCCAGTAGCCCGGAGTGTTCCTCCCAAAATTTGTGCAATTTTACCTCCCAACTAAGCCAGATCTTACCGACAGCCACTATCGACTCAGATTTCATGTCTCCATCTCTTAGTGACTCTTGTGCAATTTTCATCAGTAGTTGTTCGAAGCCATCATCTCGCATTACGACCTTGTTGCCTCTTCCAGCCACCTACATATGAATGATCATGTGTCATGGTAGACTAGGAGGTTTTAGATTTGGTGTCATCATCATGAATGAGTGCAAGTACAACTACACCAATGAACATGACAAGATGACGAATGGGATGAATGAAGGGAGCACATGCAGAATGACAGGTTCACCAACGAATGAAGGAACGAAGCATGCGAAGCGAATGAATGTGATGAACATGCACCTTCACAAATAGATGAGCTTGTCAAGACTTCCAACATGCAAGCAAGGAACAACATGCTAAAGCTTCATCAAGCAAACCAAGGGCCATCGAAGACTCCATGCACTTTACCATGCAAAGGTGAAGTTATGATACATCATGAAGACATCCATCATCCAAAAGCATTATATCTCGACATGCGCTCCAACAATAGCACGAGTCTACCAACATTGTCATGTCAAGTCATGTCAAGTCGCGTCATGAGTCATGTCACCCACATCTCCAATATTGGCTTGTTGTCAATCAATGTGATGTAACATGGAATTCCAAGAGACCCACTTGTTGAACAGAAAGTCATGTAAGTTGAAGAGTCATGGAATTCAAATGTTTAACAGGGTAGTCCAATAGCCACAAGGGTCAATTTCACCCTTGGCTATAATTACCCCCTCATTTGTACATGAAAAGGAATTTTCACCTCAGCTCATCCCACATAGCCAAAAGAGTCTGTAATCTTTTCTTTGAGGAGTAAGTTGTGGCTCCAATGCCTCACTGACAGGCTTAGTGATGTATGGTTTAACAATGTGTCTTGGAACTTTTGCTTAATTCAGAAGCATGTTAACATGGCATCACATTTTCACACATGTATTTTATGTGTTGTAGGATTGATATTTAACACTTGTAATGCATGTTGCTTTAACCTATCTTCTACATATAAACAGATTCATTTGTTGTAATTCATAATATATTAATGGAAAGGTATTGTATATGCTGTTAATGTTGTCCCATCTATGTCGATTGCTCTGTCGGACATGAGATGGACCTTTCACATGTACCTTTCTATAACAACCGTTTCACTCGTTAAAACTATTTTGTGAGTGTTTTATGTGTCATCTTACCTTGTATGTTGTGATTGCATCATCCAAGTGGACTACTCCACCAGAATCTGTGTATGTCCTTTTGTCTTGTGTGTTCCTAGCCGAGTTGGGACTGATCCCTTTCAACCTGGAACTCACCTTCACCTTCTTCCCCTCATAGTGAAAGAGCCATTGACACAAGTACACTTACACTCACCAGGCATGTGAACCTCACTTCTCGAAGACAAAGTGAACCACTCTCCTATGCTGACAAGCAAGAGTTGAGGCAAATCCTTAAGACAATGGCGATTGGGCCGTCATACCAGATGGGACTCCCACACCAAATTGTGTGAGGTCTAGTTGGGACTTCATACCAAGGTGATCCCCTGAATGTTGGCAGGTCTAGCACCGTCAACAATAATACAAATAAGAAAGGAATATGAAAAACAAAGATATAGCAAGTTTACAACAGAAAAATAAATAAATAAATGAATAAATAAATCACCAATTTGCCTAACACATGAATCCTGGAATGGATTTTTGTATTAATGAAATGATCACTTTAGCTTAGTACACAACTTTACATCAAAGATATTCTTTCTTGCTACAAGTTCCAACCCTTTGTTTATTACAAATGAAACAATATATAGAATAAAATTGTCCCAAACTATTACAATAATTCTGGAATAAAATCCTGAATAATAACTAAAAATAAAATAATATCTCCAATTTATTTTCTTTAAATATTGAAATTTTCATTAAAATTTATAATTTATTCACTGAATGATAGAAATCTACAAAATGGTCCTCAATCTGTTGATCTTCTACTGCTACGTGTCTTAGAATGATGATATCTACATGCCCTTGAAATCTAGAGCTGTTAATTTTCTATCATCTTTGTTTCAATTGATAATTTTGTGCGTTAAAATATAAGGTTTTTGAATATGTTCTTGAAGATCTGTCAATTTCGTGAATTGACTAATGATTTTATGTCACTTTTTGACAATGTTTCACCAATGTCATAAAATATTTTGGAAGCAAATATTTTATAAATGTTTTTCAAATATTTTGTAAATGAATTTCATATTTCTCTATTTTCATGAATTTACTAAATGAAATCCTCAAAATATCTCCTCAAACAATTTCATCCTGTAAATCCATCCATTATTTGAAATTACGTCTTGTTTTGAAATATTTTAAATCCATTCGTTGTTTTTCCTTCTTATGGATTTTCAAAACTATGTGTTTTTTTCCCTCCCATGGATTTCCAAAACCATGTGTTCATGCTTTTACTTTGCCTTTTATGTAAAATATTTGGACAAATATTTATCCAAATATTATCTTATTGTACAATTTTCATTCATAATTCATTTTCCTTCCTCATGTCTGTAAAACTATTGTTGGTTTTGCTCCCATGGTTTTGATTTTAAAAATAATTAAAATTATTTTCAAGCTCAAAATAATTTAAATATTTCTTTGTGCCAACATACATGAAAATAAATGAGCATAAATGACTTTCATTTTTGTTGAGCCTCCTTTTACTTTCACTTGCAACCTCATTTCACACTTGTAATTCTCCTTTTTACCTCGGTCTTGTTTACCTCATTCTTATTTTTACTTAGCCTGACATCCGTAAAGTTGTTTTGTAAATATATCACCCAAGCTTCAGAGGAAACCCAACTCCAACTCCAGAGAAATTTGATTAATCAATTCGATTAATAAAACAGAACCATTGACCTTCCTACCATACACCATAAGATTCAAAACATACAATTACTAGTTTTCGGAGGGGGCATATGTAGTAAATGGTTTAGGAGGGAGGGTCCAAAATTAACAAAAGGGTGACATATGTAAAAAGCGATAAAGTGAAAAACATATTTTCAAACCCCCCTCGGTTAAATGTGAGAGGAGCAGGGGTGGGGGGGTCTGAAATATATCAATAACCATTGATTTAAATTTGCACATATCTTGAGGTATGAAAGATTAGGGTGATTTAATAGTTAAGTGTGGTGTGGGGACACAATTTACTTTGAATTTATGGATTTGACTTGCCACTTGATGTATGTAAGACAATTATGAAGTGGGAATTTAATGGATATGGTAATTTTAATGGCAACGTGGAAATACAAAGAGATAAGATGGAGTATAGGATAAGGTAAGATAAAGTTTTAATTTATAGATATATAATTTTATTTAAAATATAAAACCTAACTATTATTTAAATATAATGATTTTATATCCCAAATAAAATTAATTTAAACTTAAATAAAAATTTGATGAGGGAAATTGAAAATTGGGTATAAAATCAAATTTTGTTTATTTTGTGAGACCCTCATAAATGAGCTTGAAAATCCTCATACCAAAATAAGCATGTCCAGGGCATAATTTTTTCCAAAATTATCATGTACTAACATCGGCTCCAATTGGGGATGTTGACCACCCTGTGGGGCAACAAAGAATTGCATCTCCCATTCGTGACCATTCAGTAGTCATCGCACCCCTCAGCCTGCAACTTGTGACCTATTATGAATCTCAAACCTTTGTTAAATTTCAAAATGATGTTAAACACTGCAAACTATAAACTGAATGCTAAAAAATATGCTTGCCTAGTAAGCTTATTTATGTATAGAAAATCATATTCTAATAGCTGAGAATCAAATGCTTGATTTCAAGCAACATAAAACCTCCAATATAACCAATCAAAAAGTTTCCAATACCTAGACTCATAGACCATGTTTAAGAAGAAGCAAAATGAGAGCTTGTAAGGGCACTGGAAACTGATTGTAATCTTGATCTTTATAACAAAAGCATAATTGGAACTCTGTAGTGAACAATTCCTCCATATAGGCATCTATGAGATGATGAAAGACATGACTTATTAGTTGATTTTCAAAGTATTCTGCAAATTTATGGTCATTCTTGGGTAGTTCATATATGATTTCTTTACCATCAGACATTCTTATTTGTGAGTCATCAGATCTATTCTAAAAATAATCCTCAACATCAATATCAAAATGCAGCACTACCACTTCTTGTTCTGGCTGACAAAGGTTCTCAAAGAAATGATTTTGACATTGTAAATTGTGGCCCTGAATTTGAACTTCTAAGGCTTGAAGATCCTCCTCAATTTTTTCAACAAACTCTGATAAACATATGGTCTTGGCATTAGAGCTACATTTTCATTGCTCTAGATAAATAGGAAAAAAATATGAGAAAGCCTCATCAATTTGATCATCATCAAAATTATCCTACTATTCCTTGAAACCTTGAATAGAGGTAGGGTTTGCCATATAACCTGCCATCTTATTTAGCAAGAAACCTACTCACCGTATAGTGGAGCCACCATGAGTGTTTTGTAATCTAGATTCTTTGACAATGGATTCTTTGGATCATGTTGAAACTTGGTGGGAGTTGCTAGGTGAATGGTTCAGCCTTCTTATGTCTAATCATTGTCCACCAACAGTAGTCAGAGTAGAAACTTGATACTCTTTCATGAGGATAATGAAACATTTCCACATTATGGTTGCTAGGATGTTATCACTCCATAATTTATTAAGGCTATGAAATAAACCTAGAGGTAGCCACATAACAACTTTTAAGCTTAGAATCTAACCCTTCTAAACTCAGAGAGGGATCTCTCTATAATATTTAGATTTATTGTTGTGGGATTTTAGCCTAGTTATTAGGTTCAGAGTTTGGTTTTTTGAAATGTTTAGCTGAAACTGCGAGGAAAGTCCATTGGGAAATGGAGTCAAAGAGTATTTGGGTGATCAGATACAAAAATATCAGAACATATTGAAACATGGAAATGTATACAGGATATTTGATCTTTGAAGCTTTGTGGAGTGAAAGGGGGAGAAAAGGTCAGATTCAATTAAACATAGATAATTTAAACATGAATTTTATATTTTTTTTATTTTGTAAACTGCGGAGGGACCTTTCGTTTTCTATTACTGTGGATCAAAAACCATTACATATTCGTAGTGGCCTCAACCCGCCCCGAAAGGAAACCGGGTTTATTGGCCACCTTAGGTTCTTTACATCCATCCAAAAATAGAAAGTCTTAAGCCTTCTTGTCCATGCTAGATAAAATAAACATTCATAAAGACTGGTAATTTTCCTTATCTGCATTCTAGACTTATCAAAAGAAGCTTTAGAACCTAATCTATTATCTACTATCTTCATAGAAACAAAATTAATACATATCTTCCGTTACTGAGCCTCCATTCCTGTCTGTTGCTCCATTTCTTTCTTGATGTCTCGGTGGCATTGCTTTATCTGCTATTGTATTTCATCCATCTTCTTGTCCTGCATTAACAGAGTAATCTGGATATTCGTCAACTCCTTCTTTAAATTTGGAATTCCTTGAGACAGTTCAGCCATTTCCATGGCTACTTGCTCCATTGCCTTAGCTAGTAGTCGCTTCATGACCCAATAAACATGGAGTGTCTGTTTATATAGAGTCATGCAGCCTCTCGTGTTTCCTGGATCTGGGAGAAGGTAAACCCAATCTTCCATATCAGGATCATATTGTCCCTGAGTTGCCTCCTCCTCCATTTGCTGGATTATCCTTCTAACGTCTTTGTTGGTGTTCTCATAATAAGCTCTCTCTGCATATTGAACCTTCTTCCCCATAGTTCTTCTGGTTTTTCCACCAAATGTTGTTGCCTGCTCTTCTCTGTGGTCTCCTGCTCTTCCCCTGCCCCTTCCACGTTGTCCCCGATGTCCTCCCCTGGCTCTTTTGCTCCTATTGTTTCCTCTCTCTCCTCGATTTCTCGTGCCCGAAGCACTCCCAGTTTCTCGGACTCCCCTTCACTCGTGGCCCTGCCATTCCTCATCCTCTCGGTTCTCCTGGCTATCCTCTGTCTCATGCTCCACACTCTTTCCTCTTTTTACTCGCGCCTGCTCTCCTTTTTCCTCCTCCGAGTCATACATCTCTACCTCATCCTCGGAGTCATCCGGAACCAGAACAGTCTCCTCAGCCATCTCCTTGTTACTCCTTTTCATTTGTTTCCCCACCTGCTTCGATCCCTGGTGGCTTCAGTCTCCTCATTCCTCACTCTCCTTCTGGTCGCCATTTTCCCCTTAGTCTCTGCTCTGATTTCCTTAATTTCCTATTCGCGCTACCTTCCCTTACTCCTGGCTCGCTCCCTCACCACCCTTCTCCTTTTCCAAACCTCACACTCTTTCCTTCGCCTCTGCCTTCCTTCGTGCCGCTCTCCTTATTTATTATTCCTCTCCCTCTGATTTCCGCTTGCTATTTTTGCATGCATGCCTTGCCACCTGTTCCTTCGTTTGTTGTCGACGTCCCTTCGCTCCTCCTTCATACCTGCAAACTCGCCTACGTTGTCTGACGCTCTGTCATCTCTGCCTCCCCTCATCACCAATCCGTCATTGATCCACCTTGAAGCATGATTTTGCTTGGTTGTCCTGCTGCCCCTTCCTATCATTACCCGGCCCTCCACTACCTTGTACTCCTTTCGCGCCTACCTTGTATTAATTGCCCTGTGCACTGCCAAAATCACCTGGATCAGGGGTCTCTTGTAATCATTTTTATTGCTCTGTGGCTTCGTCATGGTCTTGCCTTATTATGATTACCAGTTCCTCCCATCTCAGGTTATTCATTACTATTGGCCATCTGTTGTCAATCTTCCTTTCCTGATCATTACTTCCCCAGTTGGCAAGAAAGTCTGCCGCCTTATTTCCTTTCCTTCTGACGTGATAAATAATTTTATAGTCTATCTTCTTTAACAATTCTCCCAGATCCTGAACTATCCTGGTTGTTCTCCAGCTGCCCATGATCTGTTCCCAATTTTTCCCATTATTGAGTTTTCGGAGCATCTCTATTACCACTTGAGAGTCCCCTTCTATCCCTATATTCCTGTAGTTGTTCCTCACCGCTATCCTTAATCCTTGATGTACCGCCCACAATTCAGCTTCGTTGTTAGTCATTTCTCCTCCCCACTCTGCATATACCCATCTGGTGTTTTCCTCACTGCCTCTAAATATTCCTCCAAAGTCGGCGTTCCCTGGGTTCCCTTTGGATGCCCCGTCGAAATTCATCTTGATGAATTTCTCTTTAGGATATTTGAATTGCTCTGAACTATGAACCTGTTTATTTTGTTGATTCTCTTTCTTGGGGTATAGCATATCGTATTTCATATTTAATTTTATTAGGATTTATCCTTCCTCCTGGTTTGTTTTCCATTCTTCCTCATTCCAGTCTTCAGCAAGGATCGTTTCTATGATAGATCTTAGAACTCTATTCCATATTTCTTCTGGCTTTGTATGTTTTTCTAGGAAAATCCTTCGGTTTCTTTCTTTCCAGAGGAGCCATATCACGAATCCCACTGTTAGATTCCAAGCTCTCTTGACAACTTTATAGTGGAAATTTTCCTTATTCCATCAAAAAATGATTTTTTTTTATACCATTGGGGTCTCTTTTTGCTTTTCCATATAGCCTTCTAGTCTCTTCCCAGATTTGCATAGCATACCAGCAGTTATTCAATATATGATCTTGAGTTTCATTTTCTTTATTGCAAAGACTACATTTCGATGGCCCGAGGTGGCCTCTCTTTTGAATTTTGTCCCATGTTAAGATTCTTTCTTTTCCAACAAGCCATGCAAATAGGGCTATCTTTGGCCACCATTTACCATCCCAAATGATTTTCCACTCTATGTTTTCCTCTGCCCTCTCCTGATATCCCATAAGATAATATGCCTCCTTGACTATGAAGGTTCCTTTCGTTGATTTTCCCCACCTGAGTATATCTTCCCCGTTTCTGACTTTTATTTTCCTTGATTCAACTTCTTTTAAGTATGTTTTTGTTGTTCTTGATTAATATTTTCATCCCATTCTTTAGGCTTTCTCCATTTTCTCCATATTCCGTCTATCTCTCCTTCCATCCAGTAATCTTTTACATATTTTCTCCCCTCCCTGAGCACATTTTGTTGTATATTCTGTAATGTTTGGATATTAATCAGCTTGTCCCTCTGTTTCCACCCCTCATCCCAAAATCTAGCATTCCTTCCTCCTCTTATTTCCCAAAAGGCATATCTATTTATTATATCCTTATTCTGGCTTGCCAGGTTCCAAATTGTGGAACCTTTCGGAGTCTCTTCCAGTCTAAGGATTTCTTCAATAGTTTTTGGCATGTTGTACTTGTGACTCCATATTTTCTTCCACAGATCATTTCCTCCTCTCATCCACCGCCACCACAATTTTGCTCCCATCACCTTATTCACCATTTCCGGGTCTCTCAATCCAAGGCCTCCTTCCTCTTTTCTTTTTGTCATATTTTTCCAAGAAACTAATGCCCATTTCCTCTGTTGATTTGGACCACCCCAAATAAATTTTCCATATATCTCTTTTATTTTTGTGCATGCCCCTTTAGGAGCAGCCATAATAGATAAGGGGTAAATAGGCATTGCTTGGAGGACTGATTTCACGAGGACTATTCTGCCTGCTATATTCAGAGATCTAAACGACCAGCTTGCCATTTTATTTTTGAGTTTTTCTACAACCTGCTGCCAATTTACCACTCTTGTGGGATGAATATCTATCTAATTCCCCAGGTACTTTGTTGGGAGCTCTCCTTTCCCGAACCCTAGCATCCTGGTAAGATGAGTTTTGATTGAGTCCAAGGTGTTAAAAACAAAATTACAAGATTTCTCCTTATTAACCTCCATACCTGAAGCCTCCATAAACAGGTCCAGGATTCTTTTCATATTCCTAACTTCTTTTATTATTGCTTCACAGAATAGCATAATGTCGTCCACAAACTACTGATGGGTTATGGGAAGATTGTTCCCCAACAACCTTAAGCCTTTGATTTTTCTTTCCCTCTACTCGTTTTTAAAGTATCTTCCTAGCCCCTCAGCAACCATTATGAATAGGAAAGGAGATAGTGGATCCCCTTGCCTTATTCCTCTTGTGGCGTTGAAGGTTGTTGTAGGTATCCCATTTACTAATATTGAGAAATTTGGCGTTGATATCATGCTATACACCCATTCTATCCATCTATTATTGAAACCGAATGTCTCCAGGACTCTTTTAAGGTAATTCTAGTTCAAACGGTCATAGGCCTTTGACAAGTCGAGCTTTATCATCATTCCTTTCTGCTTCTTCTCTTTTAAGGAGTGTATGACTTCTTGAGTTACTACTAGTCCGTCAAGAATTTGTCTTCCCTCAACAAACCTTGTTTGCTCTGGGGAGATTAAACTTGCGAGGAGAGGTTTTAGTCTTTTCGCTATCAGGGTGGCTATTATTTTGTATATCACATTACATAATGCAATTGGGTGAAAGCCTTGAGCATTTTCAGAATTACCATTCTTAGGAATCAAAGTAAAGAAGGTCGAGTTTATAGCTGGCCATACCTTTTGCTTCATGCGAGATTCTTCTACTACCTCCAGGATCTCCTTACCCAGAAAGTGCCACCCTGCTTGATAAAACTCCATGGTATAACCGCCCGGTCCTAGTGCTTTGCCTTTCTTCATGTTCATCACAATTTCCTCTAATTCCTCAATAGTGGTTGCTCGCATCAATGCTTTGTTCTGTTCTTCTGTTACTACCTTAGGAATTTCCTTACATATATTCTCTATAGCTGCTGAACTGTCATTTTGAGATTCAGTCAGTATTTCTTTATGGTATTCGACCAGTACTTTTTCAATTCCTTCTTGTTCTACTATCCTTTCCCTTTCTTCATTTTTGATGGATAAAATCATGTTTCTCTGTCTATGTTGTATCATAGCTTGGTGGAAAAACTTGGTGTTTCTTTCTCCTTCTCGAAGCCAATTGATCCGGAATTTTTGTTTCCATAGGATATCCTCCTGCTTCCTCCTCTCTTCTAGTTTATTTATTATAATTCCTTCTTCCTTGCAACTTTCCTCTGTTCTTACTTCTATGATTATTCTTTGTTGTATTTCTTCCATTTCTTGTTCTAGTTTCTGTTTCTCCTCCATTATATTTCCAAACTCTTCTTTATTCCATTTTTTTATCTTCCCCCTTCAATTCTTTTAGCTTTAACTGAAAAGTGTGCATCCTTCCTTTTCCTTGTATTGTACTTTGGGTCCACCATTCCTCTTCTTTTAATAAGAACTGAGGGTTCCTAAGCCAGAAGGACTCAAATCTGAAAGGTTTTTTGCCCAAATTTTTCTTAATATCTATTTCCAACCTAACCGGCTAGTGGTCTGACCCAATAGCTGGCATTATTTTTGCTTCTACAAAAACATCTCGATTCATGATTGATTCTAATACAAGGAATCTATCTAGTCTAGAAGCTATCTGGTTTTTCTCCCCTCTTCGGTTATTCCATGTATACATGCCATTAATTGTTGGTATATCTACCAACCTCTATTCTATAATCATCTCATTAAATAAATCCATATACTGATCAGGTCTCCTTATTCCTCCTTTCTTCTCGTCTATGGTTCTAATCATATTAAAATCCCCTCCTATTATCCATGGTGTTTCTGGATATATCCTTCTAGAATCTTGCACATTCTTAAGAAACCTTTCCCATTCTCCTGGTATGTGCAGCCCGTAGACTCTTGAAATGAGAATTCTCTCCGCTGATCCTATCACTCTACACAAGCTGATGAGGATTCTAGGTAGGTTTATCCAGTTTTCAAATATTATCTCCTCAGGGTTCCACATGATTGCTAAGCCCCCTGCTGTACCATTTGCATCTTGTCCCATTACTTCATATTGTATTTTTTGTTTTTTGATTATTCCTTCCATTTGTTGCATATTAATCTTCGTCTCTTGGATTATCATTATCCCAGGTTTGTCTTTCTTCAACCTCTCTTTTAAATACCTCTGCTTTCCTTTGCTGTTGAGGCCCCTAATATTCCAACTTGTGACTATCATTTATAACTTCTTGGATGGTTGTTGAAATACCTCCGATAGAGGTATAACCTTGCCTGAGTTGACCAAAATTTCTCCTACAACTTGTATAGTCTCATTCAATGTTCTTTTGCCTCTCTTTCTGCCTCCTTTTCCAAAGCCTTCCATTCCCATGTTATTATTTTCAAATGTCCCTATTTGCCCTGTTAGATCCTCCAAGGTTCTGCCTTTTTTTTCTTTGTACTTTTGGAATGTTTCTTTATATAATTGTTTCTGAGTTTCCGGTATAAATCTTTCATCAAGATTTTTCCATTCCTGTAGTAGTTTCCTCATGATTCTTTCCTCTTCAATCCCAGTGTCCTTTTGATGCTCTGTCTCCATCTGGGTTTGCTCTATTATTATCTCCAGGCTTTCCCCTGCCTCTTCTTCAGTCTCCCTAATCTGTATTGTGGCATTGTCTTTTGTCTCTTTACTAATTTCCATTGGTTCATTCTCATTCTCTTCTTCTTGAATTATTTTTCCTGCTTCCTCCTCTTCATTCTCCTCGAGGGCCTGGAATTTGATTTGATTTTCTATTATAACAGGTTTTGTTTGTTCTTGTATCTTTGTTCCCTCTTTTCCTGATTTTTTCCTTCTGCTAACCTCTTGGAAACCCATTTGTCCGGCCTCCGCTCTCTCTGTCCTCCCTTGTTCTTCTTCTTGTTTTTTTTAAATTTCCTCTTCTTTATTTAGCGGGCACTGCTTGTAAAGGTGCCCCTATTCATAACACCTTCTACACCTGAAAGGTATGTGTTCATAATCCATTGGTTGCTGCCATATCTCATCCTCATATTCTAACTCTATATATTCTGGCAACGGTTCTGCTATATTCATGTAGATGCATATCCTTGCATAGGACTTATACTTCCCTCTTTTTGTCGACTCAGCCACTTTGACAAAGGTCCCGATTGTATTACCAATTCCTTCGAGAATATCAGGGTCCCAAAATTCCACAGGTAGGCCAAATAATCTGACCCAGATGGGTGCTGCTAACATTTTCTCATTTTCTGGATTATATCTTTCCTCCCAATGTCTTATGAACAGACCAGCATTATTCATGAAGTATGGTCCTTCCTCGAAAGCTCTTTGTTTATCCTCCAGATTTGCAAATATTACGGTGAAAAACCCTTTCGCTCCTAGCTTTAGATCTATATGCCCTTTTGGCTTCCATCTTTGTTGTATCCATTTTACTAGATCCTTCTCTATTGGCCAAAACCCTACAAACTTGCATATCAAAGCATGATCCCTCATATAGCATCTATATTCTTCAAGTTTGTTGTTGGGTATCACATACCTTGGTTTTTTCTGTGCTCTTGGTAAGCATCGGCCCCCTGTCTTGGTTTGCCACTGGTTTCCTAGTACCGGTGCCTCTTTGCTGCTCCCCCTTGGATTACTCTGTTATCTACTCCTGCTTGCTTCCCCTGTCACTATATTTTTATAGGAGGGGATCTCTCCCCTCCCCTGCCTGCTTTCCATAGCTTCCTTCAGCTCGAGCTAGTTTTATTTATTCCTTACCATGCGCAATAGCCTTTGTTTCTCGGGTCTACTCGCAGAAGACTGCCCTTCTGGTCGTTTGCTCCTCTATCGCCCTGCCGCAACGGCTTCTGTAAACCCTAGTGTGTCAAACCCTATCCCCGTTCCGCGTTTCAGACTCCCTCATCCTCCCGAGATCCCTATTACAATTCACAGTCTGCAATAATAATGTCACATGAATTTTATATTTAATCTTAGTTTGAAAACATATATATTTCTTATAAGAGAGAGTATAATTAAACAAGTTCAACCCTTCATCTTCTTTTAAACAATATAAATAAGAAAGACATATGAAAAACAGAGACATAACAAGTTTACAACAGAAAAATCACCACCAATTTACCTAACACATGAATCCTGGAACATCTTTATGTATTAATTAAATGATCTCTTTAGCTTAGTACACAGCATTATATCAAATATTTTCTTTCTTGTTACAAGTTCCAACACTTTGTTTATTAAAAATGAAACAATATATAGAATAAAACTCTCCTAAACTGTTACAATAATTTTGGAATAAAATCCTGAACAATAACTAAAAATAAAATAATATCTCTAATTTATCTGCTAGAAATATTGAACTGTTCATTAAAATCTAGAATTGGTCCACTGAATGCTGGAAATCTTCAAAATTATCCTCAATCTACTGATCTTCTGCTCCAAGGTGTCTTAGACTGATGATATCTTCATGCCCTTGAAATCTAGAGTTTTTTATTTTCTGCAATTTGTCTTTCAATCGATAATTTTGTGCCTTAAAATCTGGGGTTTATGACGTTGCTACTGAAGACCTGTCAATTGCTTGAATTGACTAATGAATTTATGTCACTTTTTGACAATGCTTCACCAATGTCATAAAATATTTTGGAAGGAAATATTTTATAAATGTTCTTCAATTATTCCATAAATGAATTTCATATTTATCTATTTTCATGAATTTACTAAATGAAATCCTCAAAATATCTCCTCAAATAATTGCATCTAGTAAATCCATCCATTATTTGAAATTATCTTGTTTTGAAAGCTTTTAAATCCATGCCTTATTTTTCCTTCTTATGGATTTTCAAAACTATGTATTGTTTTTCCTTCCCATGGATTTCAAAAACCATGTGTTGTTTATCCATGTGATCTTGTTTTTACTTTTCCTTTTACCCTGTAAAATATTTGGATAAATATGTATCCAAATCTTATGTTCCTGTACATTTTTCATTCATAATTCATTTTCCTTCCTCATCTAAAATTGTTGTTGGTTTTTCTCCCATGGTTTTGATTTTAAAAATAATTGAAATTATTTTTAATCTCAAAATAATTTAAATATTCCTTTGTGCCAACATACAAGAAAATAAATGATCATAAATGACTTTCCCCTCTCGTTCAATTCCTTTTGTCAAATTTCATTTTTGTTGAGCCTCGTTTTACTTTCAACTGCAATCTCATTTCACACCTGTAACTCTCCTTTTTACCTCAGTATTGTTCACCTCTATCCTATTCTTACTTAGCTTGATAGTTGTAAAGTTGTTTTATAAATATATCACCCAAGCTTCAAAGGAAACCCAACTCCAACTCCAGAGAAATTCAATTAATTAAACAGAGCCATTGACCTTCCCACCATACATCATAAGATTCAAAACAATACAATTACTGGTTTTCAGAGGGGGGGTAGGTAGTAAATGGTTTAGGAGGGGGGTTCTAAAATTAACAAGAGGGTGACAACTATAAAAAGAGGTAAAGTGAAAAACATATTTTTGGACCTCCCCTTGGTTAAATGTCCAAGGGGCTTGGGTGTCCAAAATTAACAAGAGGGCGACAGTTGTAAAAAGAAATAAAGTGGAAAAACATCTTTTCAGACCCCCCTTTGGTTAAATGTCAGAGGGGCTGAGGGTCTGAAATATATCAATATCCATTGATTTAATTTTGCACATATCTCCAGGTATAAAATATTAGGTTGATTTAATATATTAGGTTGATTTAATAGTTAAGTGCAGGGTGGGGACACAATTTACTTTGACTTTATGGATTTGACTTGTGACTTGAGATATGTAATATGATTATGAAGTGGGAATTTAATGAATATGGTAATTTTAATGGCATCGTGGAAATGGAAAATGATAAGGTGGAATATAGGATAAGGTAAGATAAAGTTTTTTTTATAAAATATTATTTTATTTAAAATATAAAACCAAAACAATATTTAAATATAATGATTTTATATCTCAAATAAAATTAATTTAAACATGAATAAAATTTGATGAGGGCAACTGAAAATTGGGTATAAAAGCCAATTTGTTTATTTTGTCAGACCCTCGAAAATGAGGTTGAAACTTTGAATACCATACTAAGCATGTGCAGGGCATAAATTTTTCCAAAATTTATCATGTGCTAAAATAGTCAATGGAAACTTGTTGGCTGGAAGTTCATGATGGTGAACCAAGAATTGGAATTTGGGTAGGAAATGTGGGAGAAAACATCCCAAAAAATTACAAGTCATGATGACTTTAACAATTGCAGGGGGGTTGGAATAGGAAAATGTTGCATAAATGGCTTCGAATATAACCAAGCAATGATACAAGTACAATTGTGAGAGAAGAAACTATATGAGGTACAAGTGGGTAGAAAATTTGAACATGATGGCCATTGAGTAGGGGAATCTCTCTAAACCTTCCCCTTTTTTCTTGATTTATGAAATTAAATATGACATAAAAGTTTATGTCCAATATCTTGACATATATATGTAATGTGTGGGTGTTGTAAATGATTATATGTAGGATTTATATATATACAAAACCCTTGCACGTGATTGTTGGTTTCATTATGTGGACAACAAAGTGTTGTGATGTCTGTGCAATAATTAATATGAAAATCTAATCAAGGTTGTTGTGTTGTTGGTGATGTAGTTGTTGAGAACAACAACCATACATAACATAGGCTTTGTAGGTTTGTTCTCTTGAAGGCCTTGGAAAGATGGATCACCCGAGAGCCTTTAAGCCATGAAGGGGATGCATGATCCTAGAAGGGTGAGTGCAACTAGAGGAGATGATATAATGTGTGTGAACAAAAATAAAATGGTTCAAATGCCTAAAGGGTACATGAAGCCCTAAAGAATAAGTCATTTGGAGACTACTGGAACTTGGTGCCTTGGACAATGTTAGGTATTGAGTATGTATCTGGTAATGGGAAAGTAGCTTCCCCATGAAGAAAAAAGCATAAACTCTTACAAATAAGTATGAATTCACTTACATAGTTTGTTAGGTATTGAGTATGTATCTGGTAATGGGAAAGTAGCTTCCCCATGAATAAAAAGCATAAACTCTTACAAATAAGTATGAATTCACTTAAATGGTTTATTAGCCTATTTTATGGTGGATTGAAATTTGTAATAATAGAATAAATATGGATCAATAATTGATTTCATGAGCAGAAAAATATTATTATTAGCTATCACAAGATTTAGGTTTCCTTTGGGTGAATATACCCTTGTATGGGTTGGTTGGTTCACAAAGGTATATAATATAGCATTGCATTGAAAAAAATTAGTATTATAAAAGAAACATGTTGGCTGCAAAACAATTACAAGCTTATGGTGAAAATATGCCAAGTTCAATACAGATTTGGACATGTATTATAAGAAACTTGTATTGAAGTTCCATTGCAGAGAAACAAACGATATAATTACGTATATTTGAGACAAATATGGTATCATAAATTTCTTAAAATTATGTTATAGTCTATTTGATAGGATTTTCACAGTGATGTGACAAGCATAGTACAATTATAAACAAAGATTTGGTCGTAGGTACCTCCCATATTGCCATGGGATCTCACAAGGTGTGAGAAGGTTATAACCTAGAATAGCGGGATACTACTAACAGATTGGTCACATGTGAATTATAGCTTCTAAAAATGGTTACATTAGGTGAATTATATACAGTTAGGTAATAGGTTGTACCATGTGGTATAGGTAGGTGATAGAGGTATGGCAAGTACACATGGTACAAATGATAAATTCATCACAAGTGGCTAGTGTATTATAGGATCATATAAAGTTGTCGCAAGTCTACAATAAGCCTTTTAATAAGTCTTTTATAGAAGTTGTAGCAGGTCTACAATAGGATTTGTGTAGCAACCCCTAGTTGATTTCCTATGTAAAAAGTAAAAATCATAACCAAGGTCATGGGACACATATTCCAAATAGACTATTTGGAAAAGCATAGTGATGAGGATAACTAGTGATTAATTAATGGTTATGGAAAATGTCAAAATAAAAGAGGCATTAATTGGCATTTATTTATGAAAATAAAGAAAATAGGAAAAAAGAAAGGTGAAAGGTCACATAATTGCTTGTGAGGAAAATTGAAATAAAAATGAAGGAAATTAAAGAAAATATAGGCCTCCATTAAAAAGAGAATTTTGAGGATTAGTTCACAACTTTTTGTTAGTGTATGAAACCTTTTGTCTATTTGAGCTTGGAGCTCTATCTCTCACATACTCTTTCACATTTAGATAAATATTGGAGCATTGTTGTTGCATGCTTGGAGAATTCTAGTTTTCACTGGATTTCGAGAAAGAAGGCAAAGTAAAAGAAGGAAAGCACAAGGGGATAGTGGGATCAACAACTACAATGTGATTTATTCATAGGTATCAAGTTGCATGTATGACTTCCTTGCTAGTTTTGGCATGCATGGTATATGCATGTGTTTATTTCATTATGATCTATCATTGGCATGGAGGATTTCCTAGATTGAAAATGGTTTTGCCTAGCCTTGTCATTTCCTAGATAGCCATGATATTGCAGGTTTCTCACTTGATTATTTTCTAATTGGTGTGCATTTTCCTTATTTATGTGCATTGAGTTACTAGCTCCTACAGATTTGGTTGAACAAACACTACAGAAGCCCTGGAAAAACTTAGGTTGAGTTACTCATCCTGGGAGCCTTATTTCGACAAACACTATGGATCCCTTGGTGGGTTGAGTTACTAGTCTTGGAGCCTTGGTTGGATAAATGATCTAGAGCCCTGCGACAACTGTGGGTTGAGTTACTAGCCCTATAGTCATGCTAGAACAAACAATCTAGAGCCCTGGACAACTTGGGTAGAAACAAATCTAGTGATGGTTAGTGATGTTTTACCATGAGTTTGAATCACTAGTTGAGGTTTGAGGTGGTTTGGCCACTAGAAGCCCTATTTTGGTTTTTCTTGGTTTATTCTATGATATCCCACATTAATGCTTGGAATATGGTACTAGGGTGATTGGCTAAAAGATTAATTTGGTTCATCCCAATATATGCTCGAGTGGTACATGGGAGTCCGTGACTTGGTTGGATTTGCATATGTTAATAAGATATCTTCCCCTCTTGTATTTTCATGAGAAATTGCACTTTTTGTTATGTGGCTTTGATGGTTGGTTTATGATGGTGTATATGTTGTTCATTTACAGGTTATATGTTGGTTATAATATGTATAATGGCTATGGCTCTTGACGTGTCTTCATTTTCTGATGAATGTTTAATGAATGCATAAGCTAATAAATGTTATTGCAGCTATTATGAGAGGTCATTAAACCTTTTTGATGATTCTCAGATAAGTATCAGACCCGTATGTTTAAATATGCATTCATGACCTGTAGATTATATGTTCACCATGTGTTTGACGATATGAATGTCATGGTTAGGCTTGCTTAGGTAATTTCTTGAGTAAGTTTTGCATTAGTCTTTTCTCCTTGTGTCATTCATCATTTTGGAATTTTTTTATCGAGTTTTGGGCAAAGGTTTAAATATTATCCCTAAAAAAGTGACTCAGATTCTGGGACTGCATGCTTAAAACTAAGAAATCTAGACTGCATTCGCTAGGAGGAATGGTTATGTATGTGACTAAAGGGTCACAACCACTGGCATGCCTTGTTATGCAAGCAAATGGAAATCCATATCACTAAAAAGGAAAATTAACTTAGGGTTCGGGCACCAACAGTGTTGTTTAGCTCTTGTGTGACTTGAAGCTCCTGAGGAGGGTCAATAAGGTTTCATCATGTTGACTCCATTTCCTTAATGTCATCTAGGGGGTCAAGTCATATCATAGTAACCATTTGCCACATGTTTATGCTAGTGGACTGGTGAACTTGGGTAAGTGTGGGAGGAGGTGGTTAGAGATTGTTATCAGATATC
Source organism: Pinus taeda (assembly GCA_000404065.3). Classification (NCBI taxonomy): domain Eukaryota; kingdom Viridiplantae; phylum Streptophyta; class Pinopsida; order Pinales; family Pinaceae; genus Pinus; species Pinus taeda. Next base: position 9,478 of record APFE030386459.1, on the reverse strand, counting down.
CCACGTTCAAGACATGGATTACATGGGCAGGATGTGTTTGTCATGAATGCATGTTAGTGTCTATATGTTTGTTATCCATGTATCTTTATGGTTATGATTTTCATGCATGAGGTCATCATATGCAGTGGGGTTTTCATGCATGTCATCATAATATATATATATCTATATATATTATATATATAAATATATATATATATATATATATATATATATATATATAATAATATATATATATATGTATATATGTAATATATAGTATTATATATATATATAATATATATAATATATATATATATATATATATATATATATATATATATATCTATATAATATAATATATATATTATATATATATATATATATAATATATATATATATATATATATATAGTATATATATATATATATATATATATTATATATAAGATATATAGTATATATACACACACATATATATATATATCTTGTATCATCCTTAATCTAGATTTATCTAGTAGATGAGGTAACCTCTCCTAAACTTCACTGAGGTATGTTGATTATATTTATGTTTTGTTTATCTGACATGGTATGTTTGCAGGAAGTAAAGGATCAAACATGAAAAGAAAAATGGTGGACTACAGTTCACATGATTCTTCGTACATATCATATGAACAACATGGTGATGAGTACTCCCTTGACATAGCATATACATTGAGGAGTTTGAAATTAGATATCAGAAGTTGTAAGGTGGATAATCATAGTATAATTCAATCATGGGAAAGACTTCGTAGGGCACAAGAAAAGCAAGAAGAGGTTAATGCGGTCATCCTTCAAATTCTATCAGGTTTGGAGAGACATGGACTACTTAGGATCAATCATGAATAAAAGGAAATGACTAATGCGGCATATGGTAGCAAATCTCAGTCATGATACAGGTTTGATAGGGATGTTATCGTCAAAGATGGTAGGTTATTAGACACACCTAACAAGAGGGGTAATTCCCATGGATTTTATCCTAGTCCTAGTTTAGAGAGACAGCATCATCATCATCGTCGTCCCCATCCATATTGGAGGAGTGAGAAACAATACTTACCAGGGGAGTTCAAGAAAGAAAAGACTCCTACATTTGATGGAGAAATGAAGAAGTGATAGGATGTACAAGTTTTCTTTATTGGGATTAATAAGTTCTTCAGGATGCATGATTACCCAGAGAACATGAAAGTCATGATACTTGCCTTTAGTCTTAAGGGGAAAGAAGACATTTGGTAGGAAGATGTAAGGAATGTTAGAGGCATTCAGGAAGAGGAGTTGACTTGGAGTGAGTTCGAGAGCCCTTTTAGGAATAAGTATCTATCTGAGAGATACTATCATGACAGGGTGAAGGAGTCTTATGAGCTAAAGATGGGATCTATGATCGATGAGGAGTACACTTGTGGATTCTTGGAGTTGTTAAGATATGTGCCTTATCTTAAGGAAGATAAGGAAAACATTCATAGAATCATTGGGTTTTCGATATCATTCAATGACAAGATTAAGTTCAATGAGCCTAGATTGTCGGAGGAATCCATAAAAAATTTGAAACATTGTTATGAGCAATCAAAGAGTAGGTTCGAGTTTAAATAAGATTGGAAAGGTAACGAGATGAATAAAGTAAAGTGGGAAAGAAGAAGGCAACAACAACTATATTGGTTACAACTTTGCAGGCCAAGAATAGTAGCATGAAGGGAAGTGTATTTTTTAAATTCATATCTCCAGTGATAAAGGTACGTATTTTGAGGATGTTGAGTCTTGAAGAGGTATCTTCTTTTGCAACAGTTTCATGATGTATTGCTAGCAAATATCTCAGAGTTATTCCCTCATGGGGAAGTGGAATTTTCTATTGAGTTTATGTCGAGAGAAACACCAACATCAAAGGAACCATATAGGATGATCACTCCAAAGTTAGTGGAACTAAAATTGTAGTTGGAGGAAATGCTTGACAAGAGATATATTAAGCCAAGTGTGTCACCTTGGGGTGCACCAATATTTTTTGTGAAGAATAAGGTTGGCACTCTCAGGTTGTGCAATGATCATAGGTAGTTGAATATGGTGATGATTAAGAACAAGTACCCTTTGCCTCAGATTGGTGACTTGTTCGATCAGTTTATGGGAGAAACAGTGTTCTCAAGGACTGATTTCAGATTAGGATACCATCATGTATGCATCAAAGAAGAGGACATATACAAGACTTCTTTCCAGACTAGGTACATTGAGGAATTATGAGTTTGTTGTGGTTCCTTTTGATTTTACTAATGCCCCAACTACTTTCCATTATAGGAGTTTTGAGGTCTAAAATGGGCCTCATAAGGAAATTATAATATAATAGTGGAAATAATAAAATAAGACTAGATTGCATCATCAAATTTTAGAGGGAAAAAATGAAAAAACTACATTTTCAACTCATATTTTCAACTTATCTCCCTATGGGTTTACTCAAATTTCAAGTTGGAACACTCATTGGATGTATAATTTGATTCATCATCCAAGGAGTACCCATGTTGCATACTTTCAATGGATCCTACTACACAAAAAATGAGAAATACATGAAAAACATGATTACAATCACGTTTTTTCATGTAATTCTCATTTTCATGTAGTAGGGTCAATTGAAAGTATGAAACATGGGTACTCCTTGGATGAGGAATTAAATTTTTCATCCAATGAGTAATCCCACTCGAAATTTGAGTAAAACTTTAGGGGGATAAGTTGAAAAAGTAGTTTTATTATTTTATTATTTTTTAATCTTTTTACTTTGTTACCCCAGAAATGGTGAATCATCCCCCCATGGTTGACATCATCATCTTCAATCCTATTGATTCTTATAAATTTTATTTTGGTTCTACATTTTTTTTTAGGAGGTCCATTTTAGACCTCAAAAGTTCTCTAATTATGTTTTTGATGAATAGTTTGTTGCATCCGTATCTAGACAAGTTTGTGATTGTATTCATTGACAACATATTGATATATTCTAAGAATGAGGAATAGCATGCCAAACATTTACCAGCAGTGTTGAAATTGCTATAAGATCATGATTTATATGCAAAAATTAGTAAATGCACTTTCTTTTAGACAAAGGTACATTATTTGGGGCATGTGGTTTCTGAGGAAGGCATAGCAGTGGATCCAAAAAAGATCTGAGATGTCATGGAATGGGAAGCTCCTAGGAATGTGGACGAGGTTAGATCATTCATGGGATTAGTATGTTATTATAGGATGTTCATCAGGAAATTATCATCGATTTCCTGTCCTATCACACCCTTACAGTGAAAAGGGAAGAAATTTAAATGGACAAAGGAATGTGCAACTAATTTTGAGTAATTGAGGCAATTTCTTGCAAATGCTCTGGTTGTAAAGATTGCAGATCTAGATAAAATTTTTGTGGTATGTATAGATGCATGCAAGAGAGGAATTGGTGTGGTTCTAATGCAACAAGGATAGGTAGGGTGCTATTAATCAAGGAAAATGAATGAGAACAAGAAAAATTATGTGACGCGTGATCTTGAGTTGGAAGCAAACATTCATCCATTTAAGATGTGGAGACACTGTCTTCTTGGCAAGAGGTTCATCTTGATGAGTGATCACAGTGGATTGAAGTACTTATTTGACCAACCTAATCTGAATGTCATGCAAGCTATATGGTTTTCCATGATAAATGAGTTTGTCTTCGAGATCAGGTACACTGAGGTAAAAGAGAATAGGGTTACAGATGCTCTTAGAAGAAGAGTGCAAGTATATCACATAGTACTTATGAGTCCATATGGGATAGATTTATAGGATCAGATCTTGTAGGAAGGACAACAAGATGATAGGTACCAATAGCTTAAGCACAGGTTACAACAATAAATTACAGATGAACATGATGTGGATTATCATCTCAGGATAGATGGTTTGGTCAGATTTAGGGGCAGGATCTATGTGTTGGACAACCATGAGCTCAAGAATCTTATCTTGAGGGAAATTAATGTTAATACATATTTAGGTCACCCAAGATATTAGAAGACATTGAAAACTATTAAGAAGTTATACTATTGGTCGAATTTGAATAAAGAGGTTGGAGAGTTAGTTGTGATATGTTTGGATTGTCTACAGGTAAAAATAGAGTGTAAGTATCTAGGGGGATTATTGCATCCAATTCAGATTCCAAAGTGGAAATGGGAGGTCATTTCCTAGATTTTATTACAAGGTTGTCGAGGACATCTAGACAACATGATTCTATTATGGTTGTGGTGGACAAGTTTACAAAGGTGTCACACTTCATTCTAGTGAAGTCTACAAATTCAACAAGTGAGGTAGCATAGGTCTTCATGAGGGAGATAGTGAGGTTACATGTCATTCCTAAGAATATTGTGTCAAACAGATATGCCCATTTCACCTCTAGGTTATAGAAAGAGTTATTTGCAATTTTGGTTACAAAGTTGGCCTTCAATACAAATTATCATCCGTAAGTAGATGGACAGAGAGAGAGGGTCAACAAGATTCTATAGGACATGTTGAGGATATATGTCATGCATCAACATCAGAAGTGGGAACAGTATATTCCACTAGTAGATTTTGTTTACAATAATGGGTATAAAGAATATTTGAAGATGAGTATGTTTGAGGCACTTTACGGGTAGGTTTTTAATGCTCCCATCAGTTGGAGTGATCCATTAAACATGGTATTTATTGGACTGAACATGTTAGCGAAGATAGAATAGGAAATACAGGTAATCAAGAAGAATTTAAAGGTAGCACACATGTAGAAAATTTATGTAGATCAACACGTGATGTTTAAGGAGTTTCAAGTTGGCGAACAAGTGTAATTGTGCATCAATCCCAAGAAGATATCCTTCAGGATTGGATCGTGTTCCAAGCTAACACCTTGATATTGTGGGCCTTTCAATATCATTGAGAGGATTGGCCAAATAACCTACTGACTTGCACTACCTCTGACAGTGAAAGTCCATGATTTTCTCCATGTGTCATTACTTAAGAAGTATGTGAAATATGTTGATCATGTGATTGAATGGTTTGTATTGCAGGTGAAGCCAAAATGAGAATTCCAATCGGAACCTCAAGTGCAAATGTTCATTCTCCGGAATCGAGCAAGTTAAAGTGTAGTGGAAGCACTTTGGGCCTAATGAAGGTACGTGTGAGATGGATGATCAAATGTGGGCTATGTATCATTCTCTATTTGTTGGTTGAGAGGATGTCTTTTAATAGATGTTTTTATGTTGTGTCTTGGTTATGTCTATATATGTGTATGTTGTAAATACCACATCAAGTTGTGTTATAAAGCTCCAATAAGTGTTATGGTGTTCATGATATGTTGGTTGTGTCTTTAGCAGTATGATATGATGTAAATTGTATATCGAGTTTTGTTATAAATATCCATAGGGAGCATGTGTTTGTTGGTTTACAAGTTCCATTGAACATCGAGGACGGTGTTCACCCAAGGGGGAGGGGTTTGTAATAATCCTTGGTTGATTTCCTATATAAATAAATAAAAATAATAACCAAGATCATGGGATAGGTATTCAAAGATGAATGTTGGGAAAAACATAGTGATGGGGATCATTGGTTATTAATTAATGGGTATAGAAATTGGGAAAGGAAAAGGCAAAGAGGCATTAATTGGCCTTTTTTATGAAAAATAAAGGAAAATAGGAGAAAAGGAGGATGAAAGGTCATAGAATTACATGTGAGGAAAATTCAAGGGAAAATGAAGAAAATAGAGGCATTAGTGATAAAAAGGCTTCTGAGGATTAGTTCACAACTTTTGTCAATGTATGAAAAATTTTTCCTATTTTAGCTTGGAGATCTTTGTCTATTCTCTCTCTCATACTCTTGCACACTTAGAGAAATATTGGAGGATTGTTAGGGCATGCTTGGAGCATTCTATTTTCCATTGGATTTGGAGAAAGAAGGAAAAGGAAAAGTAGGAAATCACAAGGGGACAACAAAATCAATAGCTACAACGGGATTGCTTTACAGGTATCGAGTTGCATGTATGATTTCCTTGTTATTTTTAGCATGCATTGCTAGCCTTTCCATTTCTTGGATATCCATGGTGTTGTGGGTTTCCCACTTGATTATTTTTTGATTGGTGCTCATATTCTTTATGGATGTGGGTTGAGTTACTAGTTCCTCAAGCCTTGGTTGAAAAAATGCTCTTAAAGCCATGGAACAACTTGGGTTGAGTTACTAATCTTGGAAGCCTTGATTGGAAAAATTATTTGGATCCCTTGGTGGGTTGAGTTACTAGTCCTGGAGCCTTGGTTGGACAAACGCTCTAGATCCCTTCAACATCTATGGGTTGACTTACTAGTCCTAGAGCCAAGTTGAAAGAAATGCTCAATAGCCCTTGACAACTTGGATAGAGACTGGTCTATTGATGGTTAGTGATGTCCGGCTATGAGGTGGAGTCACTACTTGAGGGTTGAGGTGGTTTGACCTATAGAAGCCCTGGTTCGATTTTTCTTGGTTTATTCCATGAGATCCCACATTCATGCTTGGAAAATGGCATGTGGGTTATTTATTGAAAGATAGATTTGGTTCAACCCAATCTATGGTTGGGTGGTACTTGGAAGTCCATAACTTGGTTGGATTTGCATATGTTAATAAGAGCTCTTCTCCTCTTGTATTTTCATGAGAAATTATTTTTATGTGGCTTTGATGGATGGTTTATCATGGTGTATATGTTGTTCGTTTACTAGTTATATGTTGATTATAAGATGTATATTGGATATGGCTCTTGATGTGCCTTGATTTGTTGATGAATGGTTAATGAATGCATAACATAATAGATGTTATTACCACTATTATGAGAGGGAATTAGGCCTTCTTGAGAATTCTCAAATAACTATTAGACTCCTATGTTTAAATATGCATTGATGGTCTGTAAATTAAATGTTTTCCATGTGTTTTATGAAATTACTGTCATGGTTAGGGCTAGTTAGGTCAATTTCTTGACTAAGTTTTGCATTAATGGCTTTTTCCTTGTGGCATTCATCATTCTGGAAAATTTTATCAAGTTCTGGGTAGAGGTATGGATACTAGCCTTGAAAAAGTGGCTCAGATTCTGGGGTCACATGCTCAAAACTATGAAATCTAGACTACACCCTTTGGGAAGTAGGGTTATCCAAGCGATTGGAGGGTTGCATTCATTGGATTTCCTTGTTATGCAAGAAATTGGGAATACATATAACTAAAAAGGTAGGTTAACTCATGGTTTGGGCACCTGGAGTGGTTTCTTAGCTCTTGTATGTCCTAAAGCTCCTAAGGAGGGTCAACAAGGTTTCATCTTGTCGACTTCATTTCCTTAATGTGATCCAGGAGGTCAAGTAATATCATACTAACTCTTTGTCACATGTTTACCCCAATGGACTGGTGAAATTAGGTAATTATGGGAGGAGGAGGAGGTTATGGAAAGTTTTATCATTGGATGGTAACATATATGTCACAGGTTATGATATATACACAATAAAACTATACCCAATCCCTAAGGGGTAGGATACCAAGGTCACGATATGGTTAATAAGACTATTGAAACGTCATGACAGATGCATAATAGAAATGAGATTGGGATATAGTAGATGGTATAACAAGTTCTAAAAAATGGGAACAAGATTTATACAAGGTCGAGATGCTTATTTAGAAGGACTTTAATCACTCAAAGTGTGGGATTTGAATTCATTCTGGTGGTTTTCTAAGGTCAGACAGTGAGCAATATGATGTTCCCTAATAAAGGAACATTATTGAGATGGTAGTAGTGAAGTGGGAAGTTCAACTAGCTAACATCATCAAGATGGATATGCAAGTTCAGGTAATAGCGATAGGACTTTAATAGTGAGAAGTTCTTTAGGAAAAGACACATGGGTACAAAATGAAAATAGTCAAGGACTTAGTAAGGAATTTAATTGTTGAAATGCCAGAAATTAAATATGGCTAAGATATGCATGCATTTGTATGCATATTGGAATTATATAATGAATGTGTGCACATGTTACGCATAGTATGCATACAATGGGATACTCTAATTCAATAAGGTAGAGGAAAAAATAGGTTTTCCATGACTAGTGCAAAGAGGGAATACAACCTAGAGTTTTTACCTAGGTTGAATATAGAACATAATGCTAATTTTTATAGATTACAAATGATTGGAAATAAGATGACGGGAATTGAACATGTTAATTGTTATTTCAAATAGATACTAAGAAACAAGAGTAATGACAACCACAAAGTCATAAATAGTAAGGAGAAAAATATTTGCATGCAAGGATTGTATACAGTAACAACAATCAGTGAGTCTGTAGGGTGATTGTAGACAAGAGTTAAATACAAAATTTGTATACAATGATAGTATATGGTGTTAACATGCTATATTATTACTTCATGGATGAATCACAACAATGGCAGCATGGCATGAATTTGTTCATCATTGCTACATTACATGAAAATTTAAAATTCATGTTTACATGTTTAGATGAATGTTTTCATCCATGCAATTGATGTTTCTCTTCGAAAATGAAGAATGTGTGAATATGAGCTAAATTTAATTATTTTTCATGTCAATTCTATATTTTATGTCCTTTGGGTGTGATGGAGATGGTGTTGAGATGACATGCATGTCACCATGGGGTAAGGACTTCTTGATCCTGTTGATGCATAAGTGGCACTAGAAGCACAGATAATTCTCTTGGTTACAATGTGGGAGCTCAATTCATTTTGCATTATCAATTCAAACTAGGGATATATGATGCAAAAAGGACAATGCATAAAATAAAAGGTTGGGGTGGGGGGGTGGATGGGGGGAATCTAATACCCCTTCTTGACCCCTGTTACACTAAAATTTGTCACCATGACTATCTGCAGTTAATATGGCTCCATCAACAGTCATATTATCCTCCTTGTCAAGCATGATACCTCTGCTCTCCATGTCAAACTTCAAGAAAGAGAGAAAGTGATTAAAAATCATGTTTATCTCTGGGTAGGCAGGTTCTCTCTACCTTGCCTGCGTGTACGCATCCCAAGCTCATTGTACCTACGTACTTGTACGCTCTGTAAGTCAAGGGATGGGTGCGTACTCCTGTAAAGGTCAAAAGGCGCGAGTTTCATCTTGAAAAAGTTACTTGTGGTCACTTCTAGAGCTTTCTAGAAGAGTGTTTGACGTGTATTGAGCGCCTCCAGATGGTTCATGCATCCCTATGATAGAGGAACTTATCCCATCAACGAAGGAGCTACCCCATCCAAAAGAGGGAGTATCCCATTGATGTTGGAACTGAATAACTTCCTCTAGAACACTATAAATACAGGCATTGGGCCAAGGGAGGGGAGGTTGAAAGCTGAACATTCAAAGGGTAGATGCTGCTGGAATTAGGACTTCCATTGTAAGCTTGTGAGGAGAGATTACCATCCTTTCTTGTTTCATTTGGAAGTGGGTGAGCTTGTCAATGTAGAGGAAAACTCTTGCTGGACCCTGG
>APFE030386458.1:64798-78893 GCA_000404065.3 Pinus taeda | reverse complement strand
TGTTGCCGGATTTATTTGCATCGGGCTTCCCATCCTGGTTCTTTTTCTTGCCTCGTCCTTTCTTCTTCCCATTGGAGTTTTGACTTCCTTTGGGATTATCGGATTGGACGGCGTTAATTGAAGAAGTTTGGGAAGCGGAAGGATTAGAAGGCATCAAGCACAACTTTCTTAGTGTAAGTGAGATGTGTGATAATGGCTACAATTTTAGCTTTCGATCCAAGGACCATGAGATCTGAAATGAATAAAATTGAAAGTTGGTGGTAAATGAAGAAAATGACTCCAGAGTAAGCTGCTATTTGAACAAGTCGAGTGAATCTCAATTATGGCACACGGGACTTGGTCATATGAATTTTGACAGTCTGATAAGAATCAGTAAGTTGGGAGATGTGAGAGGTTTTCCAAGATTATTAAGGCTTTATAATTCAATCTGCAAGTCATGTCAATTTGGAAAGTAGATTAGGACTCATTTCAAGACAAAAGAGTTCTCTTCATCTAGATCACTAGAGCTAATTCACATAGACATTTGTGGCCCGACTAGAGAAAAACGTCGGAGAGGAGAAATGTATTTTATGTTTCTTATTGATGATTTTACCAGGGCCACTTGATCGCGCTCTTAAAGGAAAAATCTAAAGCGTTTAAACATTTAAAATTTTTTAAAGCTCAAGTAGAAAATGGGAAATATGTCACAATCAAATGCTTAAGATCATACAGAGGAGGAAAATACACTTCAAGAGAATTTGAATAATTTTTTGAAGAGAATGGCATAAGGAGGTAGTATTATGTGGCTAGAACTCCACAACAAAATGGAGTAGTTGAGAGAAAGAACGGAACAATCCAAGAAATGGCCAGAGCTATGATGGATGAAGCAGATGTACCTCACATATTCTTGGGAGAAGCAACACAAGCAAAATTACACATATTAAATAGAACACAATTCAAGCCTAATAGTGATAAAACTCCCAATGAGTTGTGGAAGGGAAGACCTACATCAGTTAAACACTACAAGGTGTTTGGGAGAAAATTCTTTATTAAAAGGAATGATAAAAATATAGAAAAGTTTGATTCACACATTGAAGAGGGTATATTACTTGGGTACTCTTCTCGAAGTAAAGGATACAAGTGTTACAAAAAATGGACAAAGAGGGTTGAGGATTGCATTGATGTAGTAGTAGATGAAATACTTCACAACTTGAGTCCTCCAAAGAAAACATGAACTCAAATGGAGAAGAGAGTTTAGACATCAAACTCTCATATCAAGGTGAAACATATTTCAGTAATGAAGAGATAGAAATGAGCACAACTCCAAGGCCCAAAACAACTTTCAGGTATGTACAGAAAGAACACCTTGAGAGTTAAATTATTGGAGATCAAATAATTGGTGTTTAGACCATGAGGTAATTTGTTGGTAGTTCAATTTTTGTAAATATTTCTTTGTTATCTTAGGTTGAGCCTAAAATTATTAGTCAGGCAAGTGAAGACAAGTTCTAGGTGAGATATATGAATGAATAATTTGAGAAAATTGAGAAGAATGACACTTGGGACCTTGTTCCAAGACCCAAAGAGAAAAATTCCATGGGTGCAAAATGGGTCTTCAAAAATAAGCTAAATGAGTAGTTTGAGTAATTAGGAACAAGGCTTGATTAGTTTGTAAAGAGTATGCCTAGAGAGAGGGGATAGATTTTGAAGAAACATTTGGACCAGTAGCTAGAATTGAAGCTATCAGAATGTTTATTGCCTTTTCCAGTCATAAAAACATCAAGGTATATTAGATCAATGTGAAGTCAGAATTTCTCAATGGAGATTTGGAAGAAGAAGTTTATATTGAGTAGCTAGAAGGATTCATGATCACCGAAAATGAAGGGTTTGTGTGCAATTTGAAAAATACCTTATATGGAGTCAAACAGGCTCCCAGAGCCTAGTATTCAAGACTAGAATGATACCTTCAACAACAAGGCTTTAATAAAGGTATTGTAAACAAAAATCTATACATAAATATGAACATGATCATCTACTAATTGTCATAGTGTATGTGGATGACATAATCTTTGGGAGTGACCTGGAACAATTGGGACATTAATTCACAAATTGTATGTAGACAAAGTTCGATATGTTCATGTTAGAAGAATTGTCCTTCTTCTTAGGATTGCAAATTTATCAGTCACAAAATGGGGTATTTATCTCCCAATCCAAGTACCTACATGATCCAAATTTAAATAGGAACGCAACAAATAACAGAGATAACCATAAATATAGAGGTGCAGTAGAAATAATACTTCATTTCATTAATGTAAAATACTGAAATATGCTTACAAACAAAAATGGAAATAAACTAGCTCGGGCGATGGTATCTTACATTTGAGGAGAGATGTGTTGGCTACATGCCTTTGTACTATCTTACAATGAGGCTTGAAGGCATATTTATTGTTGAGAAATAATGGAAAACCTGAAACATCCAAAAACCTAACCCTAGGAGATGAAATGCCAAACTATGGGCCCCGTTTTGGGTAAATTGGTACATCAACTTCCCAGGGTCGTAACTTTGGCATATGATCTCTGTTTGATGCACACAATTCCTTGTTAGAAAGATGTATCTGAGGGCTACAAATTTGGGAGGAAAAATATCAATATATGGACCCATGTTGCTCCCAATTTTCCCAAAAAAACGTTGTTTAAGGCCTCAAAACGGCTTTGGAAGTTCAAGTTCCGAAAAACTACTAAAAATAGTAAATTGTGCTACAGTTAAGGAAACTAAAAAAATGAAAGAAACAATGGTGGGGGTCTAAGTGGAATTGGTATGTGGCCACCAATATCCACCTGGATCATTCCTCCCCCCTTAGGAAGCAATGGTCCCCATTGCATTGAGTTCCTCTATGAGATGAGGAAACTTCTGCTGAATTTGGTCCCTGGTGAGCCACTCGATACAGTTGTATCTTCTACTGGTGAGTGTGCTTGATTTGCATGTCCATGATCCAATTAGCTGCAACTTGTTCCACGCAATATGAATTTAACTATGTTGGTGTGAGCTGTTCTGCAATGTTGGATGTGTCTAGTAATGGTGGAAAGATGGCCAAAGGTGGTCCACTTTGACCACTGCGTGAAGGCCAAGGAATGGGGGAATGCTGAGCTCAAATTCATTGTCTCCCATAGCCTTGGTAATGGTGTAAGGACCATATTGGAGTGGTCTGAGTTTTCAATAGTTTCTGGTAAGGTGCTCCTTTTGCAAATGCAACCAAACTTTGTCATCCACTTGAAACTTGTGTGGCACCCGATGTCGATCATGTCGCTGCTTGTGCTTGGCATTTGATTTCTCTAGTATGTCGTGAACCTACTGGGGGATATGTTGGTTTTTCTCAATGAATTTGTTTGCCTTATCTATTTCTGACTGGACATGAGATGAATCTTCTTGAGTAGATGCAAATGTCATGGCCACATCAATGGGTCATAGTGGTTGGAATCCCAATCCCACCTAAAAAGGGTTATGGCCAGTCGAGTTATGGAGTGGCTAGTTATAGTTGTGTTGAACATAGGGGATGCTCTCATCCCATGTGCATGGATGCTTTGAGTTGTACATGCATGGAATGTGTACGATCATCCTATTGACAACCTCTGTCTGGCCATCATTTTGGAGATGGAAGGCTGTGGACTTAGTGAGTTTGGTGTCTAGCATCGACTAGAGACTGGACCAAAATGTATTGAGGAACCTACTATCTCGATGTTAGATGATATACTGTGGGATCCAAAGTGTACCCACACTAGTTCAAATAAGAGTTTAGGAGTGGCTTCAATTGTGATATTCTTCTTCTAGGCCGCCATAATGGTCATCTTCAAGAACCTATCGATGACCACAAAAAAACAGTTGTTTCCATCCTTAGTAGAAGGAAGGCTCGACATGTAATCCATGGAGATGGATTCCCAAGGTTGACTAGGGGTAGGTAGTGGAGTATAGAGGCCTTGCTTCTTGATGGTCAGTTTGGCAATGACGTAGGTAGTGTAGGATCTGATGTACTTCCCAACATCCTGTCAAAAATTCGGCCAATAGAAATACTTTTGCATTACTGCCACCATTTTCTCAACCCCGAAATGGCTAGTAGCCCAACTGTAGTGTGCTTCCAAAATAATCTTGGCACGGTAACTTAAAGGAACACAAAGGTGACCCAGGTGGCATAATAGGGCATCTTGAAGGTGAAAATATGGAACATGCTAACCCTCCAAGAGTGTCTGGTATGTGTGGCTGAATTCTGGGTCGCTTTTTTAGAGAAGTGGCCAATCATAAGTCTCATGCCCACAAGAGTTGAGCACGTGAGCACGGTGGTTAATGCCATGATCAATGGTCAACTGAGGAAATATGTAACATTATTTGTGTTGCCATTCTTATACTTTATATTTGAATGGAACTGTTGCAAATATGTGGACCACTTTTGATGGTGATCATTTTGTAACTTCCCTTGGGTTTGTATGAACTGTAGGGGTCGGTGGTTTGTGTGGATGACGCTTCCTTCCCTAAAATGTAATGCTTCCATTTTCAACAGGCCTGCACAAGGAATACATCTCTTTGTCATAAGTGGGATACTTCTGGACTGTGTCAAAAAGTGTCTCATTGTGACATGCCACTGGATGCCTGTGTTGAGTAAGGACTGCCCAATAGCATAGTTAGAGGCATCTGTCTTGATCTCAAATGGTTGTTGCAAGTCTAGTAATGCGAGCACTGGTGCTGAGCAGAGATGATGTTTCAACTCTATGAATGCCTTATGTTGAGATTCATACCAAAAATAATTTTTCTTTCACTCCTCCCTTGGTGACTTAACTCAAGGGACAAGTCATATGAGAAAATCCCAACACAAACCTATGGTAGAAGTTGGCAAGACCCAGAAAGCTGTGGAGCTCTATCAGAGTGGTTGGAGATGGCCAATCCCGAATGACTTGGATCTTTGCTATATCCACATGCACCCCCCATTCATCAATAACATATCCCAGATACTGAACTTGGGTCATGTCAAAAGTGCATTTCTACAAATTAGCACATAAATTGTGTTGCTGCAATGTTTGGAGAACCTCTTTGATGTGGTGGAGGTGATCTTCCTAACTCTGGCTAAAGATTAGGATGTCATCCAAGTATACCACTACAAAGGAGTTGGAGAATGGCCACAAGATGTTATCCATTAGCCTCATGAAGGTTGCAAGAAAATTCGTCAACTCGAAAGGCATAACCAACCATTCGAAAAGGACCTCCTTGGCTTTGAAGGCAATCTTACACACATCGGAGGGTTCGATTGTTACCTAGTGATATCCTGACTTCAAATAGATCTTACTAAAATATTTCCCTCCCTTCAATTGGTACAGATGGTCATCAATCTATGGGATCAGGTACCTATTCCAGACAATGATCTTGTTCAGTGCTCAATATTCAATATAGAGTCTCCAAGTCCCATCCTTCTTCGGTACCAACACAGTCGGGCTCCCACAGGGCGATGAACTCAGTCAAATGTGACCTTTCTATAGCAGCTCCTGAATCTACCTCTTGATTTCATCATTCTCCAGAACGGAGTGCCCATAGATTGGTCCATTGGTCAGTGGCACACCTGGGGTCAGATCGATGGAGTGCTTGACTTGACAGTGTAGAGGAACCCCTGCAAGGGAGGTGAAGATGTCCTTGTACTCCTCCACGACCTTGTCTGTTTGTAGTTGTCATGTTTAGGGGCCCTGTTTGGAGTTCGTGGCCACCGTCTTCTTCTTTCCTTGAGGGCATATCATCAGGAAAACAAATTTCCTAGTTTTGGAAATGAGCTTACTACATTGTTTTGCAGTAACCAAAGAGATGGTGGTAGGCGGTGCTACCTCCAGTATCCTGTACAACTTATTTCCCAAAGTAACAATAACAACACGAGGCCTTGACTCATACATAACATGTCACTTCCACAAGTATGGTTGGCCTAATAATACATCACAAACATCAAGGGGAGAAATGTCACACAATACCTCATCCGTGAAGGGCTTGATGTTGTGTGGAAGGTGACACTACTGGCTCACATGAAGATCTCGTGCTTGGTGAAGCCACCCAATGGTGTATGGTTGTGGTTGTGGACCATAATGCTAGCCTGCAAGAAGAATATCACAACAGAAACCAATGCTAAACTCTTCTTTGAACGTGTGTGGGTACACTTTGGGATCCCACAATCTATCATCTCCGATCAAGACAACAGGTTCCTCAGTACATTTTGGTCTAGTTTCTGGTCGATGTTGGATAGCAAACTCACTAAGTCCATAGCCTTCAGCCTTCCATCCCCAAACTGATGGCCAGATAGAGGTTGTCAACAGGATGATCGTACACATTCTATGCATGTACAACTCAAAGCATCCACGCACATGGGATGAGAGCCTCCCCTATGTTTAGCACAGCTATAATCGGACTCTCCACAACTGGATTGGACACATCCCTTTTCAAGTGGGCTTGGGATTCTAGACACTATGTCCAATTGATGTGGCCATGCCATTTGCAACTACTCAGGTAGATTTGTCTCATGTCCAATCTAAAACAGATAAGGCAAAAAACTTCATTGAGCACATCCAACATATCTGCCAATAGGTCCACGACATTTTGGAGAAATCAAATGCCAAGTATAAGAAGCAACATGATCGGTGGTCGACTAAGGCAATCTGAAACATTATTGGTGCTGCCCTTCTTATGCTTGATATTCAAATGGATCTGTTGTAGGTATGTGGACCACTTCTGACGGGAATCATTCTACAACTTCCCTTAGCTCTATATTAAATACAGGGGCCAGTGGTCTATGTGGATGACCATTTCCTTCCCCAAAATGTTGCAGATTGCCTCAGTCAACCATTGATCATGGCGTTAACCATTGTGCTCAACTCTTGTGGGCACGAGACTTCTGATTGGCCACTTCTCTACAAAAGCAACCCAGAATTTGATCACACATACCAGATACTCTTAGAGGGTCAACAGGTTCCAGATTTTCACCTCCAGGATGCCCTGATATGCCACCTAGGTCACCCTTGTGTTCCTTCAAGCGAGCGTCCCAAGATGATTTGGGAAGCACACTACAGTTGGGTTGTTGGTATTTCGGGGTCAAGAAAATGGTGGAAGTATTACAGAAGTATTTTTATTGGCCGAATCTTCGACATGATGTCAAGAAGTACATTAGATCCTACACTGCCTGTACCATTTCCAAACTGACCATCAAGAAGCAAGGCCTGTATACTCCACTGCCTACCCCTAGTCAACCTTGGGAATCCATATCCATGGATTACATGCTGGGCCTTCCTTCTACTAAGCATGGAAATGACTATGTTTTTGTGGTCATCGACAGGTTCTCAAAGATGGCCATTATGATAGCCTGCACGAAGAATATCATAGTAGAAGCCACTGTGAAACTCTTCTTTAAACGAATGTGGGTACACTTTGGGATCCCACAATCTATCATATCAGATTGGGATAGTAGGTTCCTCAGTACATTTTGGTCTAGTCTCTGGTCGATGCTGGACACCAAACTCACTAAGTCCACAGCCTTCCATTCCCAAACTGATGGCGAGATAGAGGTTGTCAACAAGATGATCGTACAAATTCTACACATGTACAACTCAAATCATCCATGCACATGGGATGAGAGCCTCCCATATGTTTAGCATAACTATAACCAGACTCTCCACAGCTCAACTAGCCACAACTCTTTTTAGGCGGGATTGGGATTCTAGCTACTATGTCCCATTGATGTGGCCATGCCATTTGCATCTACTTAGGCAAATTCGACTCATGTCCAATTTGAAATAGATAAGGCAAACAACTTCATTGAGAACATCCAACATATCTGCTAGTAGGTCCACGACATTCTGGAGAAATAAAATGCCAAGTACAAGCAACGAAATGACTGGTGGTTGCTTGAGGCAATCTGCAAAATTATAGGTGCTGCTATTCTTATACTTGTTTTTCAAATGGAACTATTGCAGGTATGTGGACCACTTTTGATGGTGATCATTCTGCAACTACCCTTGGGTCTATATGAACTGCAGGGGCTAGTGGTCTGTGTGGATGACCATTTCCTTCCCCAAAATGTAATGCTTCCATTGTCGACAAGTCTGCACAATGGAATACATCTCTTTGTCATAAGTGGGATACTTCTGGACTGTGTCTGAAAGTTTCTCACTGTGATATGCCACTGGATGCCTGTGTACATTTTGGTCTAGTCTCTAGTCGATGCTCGACACCAAACTCCCTAACTCCACAGCCTTCCATCCCCGAACTAATGACCAGACAGAGGTTGTCAACAAGATGATCATACACATTCTACACATGTACAACTCAAAGCATCCACACACATGGGATGAGAGCCTCCCCTATTAGCATAGTCAGAGGCATTTGTCTTGATCTCAAATGGTTGTTGCTAGTCTAGTAATGCGAGCAGTGGTGCCGAGCAGAGGTGATGTTTCAACTCTATGAATACCTTCTAATTAGATTCAGACCAAAAGAATTTTTCTTTCGCTCCTCCCTTGGTGACTTGACTCAAGGGAAAGTGATATGAGAAAATCCAAACACAAACCTGTGGTAGAATTTAGCAAGAACCAGAAAGTTGCGGAGCTTTGTTAGAGTGGTTGGAGATGGCCAATCCCAAATGACTTGAATCTTGGCTAGATGCACATGCAGCCCCCATTCATCAATAATATATCTTAGATACTAAACTTGGGTCATGCCAAAATTTAATTTCTCCAAATTGGCACATAACTTGTGTTTCTACAGTGTTTAGAGAACCAGTCAGATGTGGTGGAGGTGCTCTTCCCAACTCCGGCTAAAGATCAGGATGTCATCTAAGTATACCACTATAAATGAGTTGGAGAATGGCCACAAGATTTCATCCATTAGTCTCATGAAGGTTGCAGGAGCATTCATCAACCTGAAAGGCATAACCAACCATTCAAAAAGGCCCTCCTTGGCTTTGAAGGCAGTCTTCCACACATCAGAGGGTTCGATTGGTACTTGGTGATATCCTTACTTCAAATCAATCTTGCTAAAATATTGTATTTATGGTTATCTCTGTGATTTGTTGCAATCTTGTTTAAATCTAGATTAGTGGTATCAGAGGTGCAGTAGAAATAATACTTCATTTCATTAATGTAAAATACTGAAATGTGCTTACAAACATAAATGGAAATAAACTAGCTCGGGCGATGGTAGCTTATCTCTGAGGAGATATGTGTTGGCTACATGCCTCTGAAATATCTTACAATGAGGCTTGAAGGTCTAATTATTGTTGAGAAACAATGGAAAACCATAAATATCCAAAAACCTAACCCTAGGAGATGAAGTGCCAAACTATATGCCCCGTTTTGGGTAAATTGGTACATCAACTTCCCGGGGTCGTAACTTCAGCATACGATCTTTGTTTGACATGCAAAATACCTAGTTAGAAAGATCTATTCAAGGACTACAACTTTGGGATGAGCAACATGGCCCCATGCTCCCAATTTTCCTAAAAAACGTCGTTTAGGTCCTGAAAACGGCTCCGAAAGTCCATTACCCAAAAAATGCTAAAAATAGTAAACTATGGTACAATTAAGGAAACTGAAAAACTGAAAGAAACAATGGTGGGGGTCCAAGTGGAATTGGTGGGTGGCCACCAATATCCACCTTGATCACTACAAGAAAATATGAATAAGTTCCAGTTGGAAGATTGCAAGCGAGTTAACACTCCTATGATTACATGTTACAAATTGTGCAAAAAGGATGAGACACCATTGGTAAATCATAATGAGTACATATCAATGATAAAAAGCTTGTTTTATCTCACATATATGAGACTAGACATCATGAAGGTAGTGGTTCTTGTGGCCATATTTCAATCTTTCCTTCACGAAAGTCATGTCATCGTTGTCTAAAGGATTTTCAAATATATTCAAGGAACAACTACTTATGGACTATGGTATGCTAAAAGCAAAGAGTTTAAGTTGAAGGTCTATATTGATGCTGATTGGGTAGGCAATATTGATGATAGGAAGAGCACCTCTGGTGTAGCATTCTTTTTGGGAAACTGCTAAGTGCTTTGGGTCAACAAGAAACACAAATCCATTTCTTTATCAACTACTGAAGCAGAGTATATTGTAGCTTCCATTTATTTCTCGCAAATTCTATGGATGAAGCAAAACTTGAAGGACATTAAGGTAGAGTTGACTGATCCCATTTCAATCATGCATGATAATAATAGTGCCATCAGTATCTCTAAGAATCCTATCATGCACTCAAATACCAAGCACATAAATATCAAGTTCCATTTCTTAAGAGATAAGGTTGCAGCTAACATTGTTTGACTTTAATATGTGGCCACTAAAGACCAATTTGTAGACATATTTACTAAGCCATTGGAAAGAGAACTCTTTGAATATCTTAGGCAACAGATAGGGGTTGTGACTCCTCTACCCAAGTGACTCAATTACAATTTGCGTTGGAAGCTACTTAGCATGTGAGATCAATTGAAAAGTAAGTTGTAGTGTTTTAAGGTGCATTTTCAAGAGTAGGCTACATGTGGGCTCCTTTTCCTTTGATGCCAAATGGGGAGAAGTTTACTGGTGCATCAGAGAAGAACAACAATGAGGAAGACCATGCCTCATTTTATGGGGAGCTTATGTTATTTCCATCAACTCCAAAGTGGGATATTGTTGGACAATTGACATTTTCTAATTGATTAGTGGCACTTAGTATGTTGATGTTGATGTCAACCGGACTAGAATTGAGGCAGATTCCAGGCAAAGAGTTTGTAGCCATGTTTTAGGTAGAAAATGGGCTCAAATACTACATCAGACCTTATCAAATGGAAAGTTATTTGAGAAGTATTTCCAATGGTATGTGGAATTCCATAAATGGCCATCAGGATCAAAAGTTATTGATATCAAAAGTAAGGACCTTGAATTCCTTAGGAGCAGGCCAAATTCCAAATATTGGAAGTAGGTCAAATTTCAAAACCTGGATTTTGGAACCTCGTGACCTCGGGATGTCAGAAGGTTAGGATATTGGAGGTTTACCTAAAAAGAAACCCGAGACAACATGGAAGCATCGAAGCAGGCTGAATATCAGAGCAGGTTGAATATCAGAGGTTAAATATTTTGTAACCTCAATATAATGGCTCTTTTGAGAAAGTTCTCATCTGATACCAGGGAGATGACTCTTGGAACATCAATCTTCGGGAGGTTGCAATATCAGATGTCAGAGTCTCAATCAATAAGAAGGTCTGTATATCAAGAGTTCAGGACCTAGTAACTTCTTATTAATGCATTCCTTTAAAAGCATTCAGGGTTGTAGGGAACAAGAATTACAAAGGAATTCATTCACAAAACCAAATAACTAGGGATCCTTTCTCTCTCCTCTGATTGGACACATGGCAGCAAGTGATTGGCCCTCAGAAGCTGATGGTGGTAGTACAAAGGACATGTGGCAATCAGATTCAACATTATCGGGTGGCCTAATGCGGAAAATCCTGGTGATACGTGTCACCACTATGGATACGCCACGTGGAGTTGATGATAAGAGCATGCTGTAATCTTGGAGGTCAGAGTATTAGAGGTCAGAATTTCATAATTCCTCTATAATATAGTTTTAAAAAAGTCTCAATACAAGGGAGCTTTGATGTTGTTGGAATTTAGTCATGGGGACCCAAAGAACTAGGGGTGTAGAGAAGGCTTGGCACCTAAGTGTTATGGAGCATATTGGAGGTTGGAGATTTTAGAACTCTAATATAAATGAATTTTGAGAAACATTTCGATGCCTGGGAGCTCCGACATCTTTGGAACTTGGTCATAGAATCTTGAAAAACCAAGGGCAATGAGCGATAACACACCGAGATATGCCCTTGGTAGGATCTTGAAGAGCTTAACACCTAAGTGCTATGTCGTCAGTCACAATGCCCAGTCTTATGGTGAAAAAAAATAGGGGTGAGGTAAAAGGGGATCTCACAATTTCGTAACATTCGACCATAATAAAGTTATTATACGTGGAGCCCCAAAATTGTAGTACAGAGGCATATGAAGCCGCTAGTAATAACATCCAGATCTATGGGTAAAACAATAAGGGGCAAAGAAAAAGGGGCTAAAGACCAATCAAAACCTCGTGATTTCATAATGTCACTTTAAATAAAAGTTATGAAATTAGATGCTTCGATATAGCACCATAAAGGTGTATGGAGGATGAATGAGTCAAAAACTAAGATTAAATGCGTTCAGGAAGTTGGTTGCTAGAATAAGGCGACTGTCAATATCACTAATTCAAGGGTGATGAGGACCATGATTTTCAGAGAAGAGTGTTGGGCTTGTCTCAAAGTTGAAATAAGATACCTCTAATTTCTCGTGCACACCTCATTGAGTTAAATGAAGAACATAGAAGCCATGTTGAACTACCTATCAAGCTCCGTGAGCCATGAATAAGCATGGATAACCTTGTTGGAGTCTGCAAGTTAACTGAGAATTTATTTTTCAGCATGGAAACTCTCAGGAGCCCATTCCCAATGCTTAATGTGGTGTATGAGTTCGGGCAAGTTGATGCAACAACAACATGGATAGTCATGTAGGAGTACTCTTGGGTAGCGTGAATGGTAGGTTAATGGTAAACAAAGAGAGAGAATCATTTCTAGAGATGAAAGAAACATAGGAGCACAGTTGAGAAAAATGGGGGAATACAATATTGTTGTGTGAGTTGAAGAGAGTAGAGTTAGTTAAGCAAATGGCCCAAGTGTTGAATTGAGGCAGAGTGTTGCAGAGAGCTATGATTAAGAGCTGAAAAAGAAGCAAGGAGCACAGTTCATAAGAGAACTATAGTAGATCAGATTCATATTTCTATATATTTGTATTTTCCCCTGTTTTCAGTTTGAAAATTGTATGAAAGATAGAATAGTGGCTAGAGCAGGTGGTGTCCTTCAATCATAAGAGGTTGGTGCATCTTGGTAAGTAGGCACTTTTCTATCTTAAGGGGGTCAGTGCCTCTTGTGAGTGGTGTTAGGATATTCCGACACATAGGAATAGTTAAGTTCAACTTGGTCTAGTATAGAGTTAGGTATAGAGTTAGGTAAAGTGTGTTTCTTTACCGTTGTACATTTTGTAACTTACAATCCGACGGTCACGATATGTAGTGATCGGATGGTTCATTCTCTCCTCGATATTACCAACACTTGATCCGTGGCTTGACACCCGATTGGTCCATGAATTCTATTTAAAGCGCATGGAGGGTCATATGTAGGTTAACCGTGCATGAGAGAAGCTTATGTAAATTTTCATTCTTTTATTAATAAATTGCCTGTAGTAGCCACGTTGGCGCAGGCCGTGGACTGTTTCCCTCTCTGAGGGTTTTAACCACGTCAAAATACTGGTGTATTGATCTGTGATCTGTTTGTGAGCGGTGTCCTTCTGATGTTCTGTCTGAGGAACTTACCCTGTAAATTCCTACATGGTATCAGAGCTATTTGAGGGCCGCGTCCGTTGGTGATCCAAATCTGAAGCCGGTAGAACTGCATGCGACTGTCGTTTCCTAGATCTACTGTTTCTGACTGCTTTCGAGCCGAGAGCACTGCTCTGTTGTGTTTGGAGCATCTGTTCCAGTGAGGAACCCCTTTCGTTTCACGCGAAAAAGTTTCCGGTAGCCCTATCTGCGTCATTTTTAAGATCTGGAGGTATACAGTCTTTATTTGCAGTTTAGTGTTATTTTCTCTCTGCTTATTTCGGTTTCAGTTTATTTTGTTTTTTTTAAACCGGATCTATACCTTTCATTTCTGCGTATGTTCTTTGCCCTGCGACTCTGTGCGATCTGGGCAAATCAGAAACAGAAAGGAAGGATTTTTTTTCTCATGCGTATGCTCTTTTCCCTGCACCTTAGTGTGATCTCGGAAAATCAGAAACATTGAGAAAAATATTTAGTTCTTCGGCTAAAGCTAATTTTTTTTAAATATTTAGTTTTTTGGGTAAAGCTAACTTCGAGCCATAAGGTTCGTTTTTCTTTGCATGTCCGTGTTGGGTTTTGTGTTTTGTGTTTTGTAGGGAAAAAGAGGTTTCTCAAGGCAAGCACGCAAACCAAAGCCGCCCCCCCCCCCCTCTCTCTCTCTCTCTC
>APFE030386458.1:10868-59833 GCA_000404065.3 Pinus taeda | reverse complement strand
ACCGTGCATGAGAGAAGCTTATGTAAATTTTCATTCTTTTATTAATAAATTGCCTGTAGTAGCCACGTTGGGCGCAGGCCGTGGACTGTTTCCCTCTCTGAGGGTTTTAACCACGTCAAAATACTGGTGTATTGATCTGTGATCTGTTTGTGAGCGGTGTCCTTCTGTTGTTCTGTCTGAGGAACTTACCCCGTAAATTCCTACAAGTAGGTGCTCACAAAAAAATTGGTGTAATTAAGTAGGTGCTTAATTCACATCATAATAACAAATAGATTAGTGTCTTTTTCCCTTCAAGTTTCCACGTAAAAATGCATGTGTCAATATATGTATGTTTCCCATGTGATGGATTGTAAGTACATGTGAATGCCTTACCTTGATAATCATTTGTATTGTATATGAAAGCTCTCACAAGTAACTGACTGTAGTGAAAAGCGTTAAATACTTATACTTAAAATTTGAAAGAAAATCACTGTTACTGATTCAACCCCCTCTCGGTAATTCCTTATTCCAACATTTTAGTGATTTTTTAAAAAAATAAAAGGATTTCATAATTACCTTCAATATTGAGTTTCTATATTATGTATATATATATATATATATATAGATATAGATATATATAATATATAAATATATATATATATATATATATATATATATATATATATATATATAATATATATATATATATATATAATATATATATATATATGATAATAGATTAGATAGAGATATAGATATAGGGTTTTGTTGATGGTGCTGGAAATCTGTCAACCAAGGGGATCTCCTTGATATGAAGTCCTAATCAAACCTCACACCACTTGGCTTAAGAATCCCATTTCGTATAAAGGTCTAGCTACCAAATCCTTAAATATTCTCCTTGGCTCTAGCTATCAGCATAGGAGAATGATGCAGTGGTGTCTTTGAAAAGAAAGGGAGGTGTGCCTCGTTAGTGTGTAGTGCAACTGTGTCGAGGTTCTTCTACTGCAAAGGGGAGAGAAAAGTGAGCCTCTAAGTGAGAGGTAATAGTACCACCTAGGAAGATACACACATGAACCAGGAGGACCCGTCTAACATCTAGCGGAATAGTCCATAGTGGATGCGATGGTCGTTACAATAGAAAAACAAGGAAATATTTGTCTAGTATCTTGTGCAATAGTCCACAAGGATGGGACAATGATAACAACCATTACAACACATTCTCAATAAGATAAGCACTAAAATAACTAAAATAGTTCAACTATCTTAGTACATGTGAAAGAAAACATGAAATACAAATGTCCAAAGAATAGTCTTACAAATATTCATAGTCCATGCATGAAGAACGTGCTGGCCTTAAAAGGCTTCTATTATTAAGAAAAAGTTCCAAGGCACATATTTACATTTTACATCACTAACCCCAATAGTGGGACACTGGAGCCACTTCTTGCTCCTCAAAGAGCTAGTTGATCTCTCTAATGCCTTGCAGAAGGAGCCAAGATGAAAAGTCCTTTGCTCATACAATGAGGGGGTATATATAACCAAGGGGTGATACTTCCCCTTTGTGACTCTTTTCCTACCCTGATGAATGTTCAACTTCCTATGACTTTTCAACTTTCATGACTCTCCATATTCATGCGTGTCCTTTGGGCTTCCACTTTACGATGAATACAATACACATGGTCCATAATGATGATGTGTGATATGACAATTCATGATAGAGATGACATGGCACTGCTGATATCAATTAGTTAAGTGATATCACAATTTCAAGCCATTATTGTTGCTATGAATGATGTCTGATTGAGAATAATCTTGTCTTCCACCCCCTGATGGCTTGGTGGAAGGAATCTTCAATGATCTCAAATATTGGGTTGTGGTCGTGAGTTGGTTTCCCTTTGCTTTGCCTTGATGGACCAGTTTGCATGCTTAGATAAAAGAATGTCATTTTCATGTATTCAACCTTCATCTCATTCTTCATCATCTTGCTAGGTTCATATATCTACAATTCAATCACGACGAGACGATATCATCCCGAAAACCTCCTAGCCTAAGATGGTGCATTCAACTTCACAGACTAAGTCAGAATTGAGTTTGAGGTTAGAGAGGGAGGCTCAATGATTGTGCACTATGCAGTCCCAGTAGCCAGGGTTGAGGCTTGATTCCTAGAACTGTGCAATGCATAGTCCAAGCTAGGTTCAGAGGTTGTCTTCTATGCAGTTTTAGAGATGAGTGAGTTTGGCTGAAGGAGGGGACACTGTGGAAGATTTATGTACAGTTATAGAGAGGAAGGTTGACTAAATTTTGTGCAGTTATAGGAGACTATGGGTCAAGATGAGGGAAGGACCATTGAAGGCAGCTTCTACGCAGTTTTAGAAGGGAAGGTTGACTGAACGTATTGTGGAATTCTAGAAGGGAAGGATGGGTGTTGGGCTCAATAAATGGTCAGTGCAACAACCCTGGGGGGCAGGAACTACACATTGCATAGATACAGGGGTCAAGGTCATAGCCTGCTGATTGGAACCGTGCAATGTGCAGTCTAGGCAGGCTAGGTGAAACCAAGTTGAAGGGTCGAGGAGCTTCTTCGAAAAATCCTAAGGGCTATACCAGTGATACTAACTGGTGAAGTGATGAAGCTTCAACTGTTTCCTAACACTTATAATACTTGATGACTCAACAATGTTGATCACCTGTGACACATGAACAACGCTTTCGCTTGTATGTGACCACTTCATGACCAACTATGACAAGTGCGACACCTAAGATAGACTTTATGACGACCGTGACGACACTAGTGCGACAATGCTAAAAACTTTGTGATTGAGTGTGACAAGGGTTTACATGGTTAGGAAAACTCATAAAAACTAAGATGAGCCCTTGGAACCACCAGAATGAGCTTATGCATAAAATGCAATAACCATCATGCAAAAATATGACATCTTGCTTATCTTATGAAAGGGAGTGAAACACATAGCGAAAACACATGGAATGGCTTGCAGTGTTTACGACCATACATGTCATTGAAGACATAATAATATGACAATGGCAAGCTATCCTTCATACTACACTAAGAGGTGCATTTCAACTTTATGAAAGATGTGTTTTGTTTTTGTACCTACCCTCCAAAGGGTTGTGAATCAAATGGAGTCTTCATGTGGTCCTAGCCTCTGATTTTCTATCATACCCCAAGGTTCCTTGGTCTTCTTATCTGATGATTATATTTTCTCCTCAACTCCTTGAGTGTCATCTAGCATGTATTCCTTCTTCATCTCCTTATTCATCATCTTTCCATAGTGAAAGTGAGTACCTGCATCTAAAACTCACTCATGATGAGACAACATCAGTCCGAAAAACCCTAGCCCAAGACAGAGAATTTGAATTCATGAAGTAGGTTGGGACTGAGTGACATGTCAAGGGAGAAGGCCCAATGACTATTCAATTACATAGTTCAAGCAACCAAGGGTCAAGCTTGATCACTGAGACTGCACAGTGCATAGCTCAGGCCAGACTGAGGGAAATTTTTGTACAGTCCTAACTGAGGGAAGAATTGTGCAATTCCCAATGAGGGAAAAAATTGTGTAATTCAAGTAGGTAGTTGCTACTATGGGATGGGACCCTAGGAGGACAAATTACATAGTTTTAGGAGGCAAGGAGGACTGGGAAACTAAGAGGATTGAGGGACAAAACTATGTAATTTTGGGAGACAATGAGCTCCGACTAAGGGAAGGACACTAGAGGAAGCATCAATGCAATTTGGAGGTCAAGGAAGGCTAGGATTTTTATGCATTTTGTAGTTCTAGTAGACAAGGGAAAGGCTTGAAAGTTGAAGATGGAAAGTGCGCAATGTAGGAAGGTTGAATGAGGCTAGGTTGCTAGGAATCCTCTGGAATTCAGCTAAGTGTGGGATCAGTGGAACTGATGTGAATAGTGATAGAACATGACTGTGACCACACACTTAGACACTTAGCGACACAACATAGATCATCTAGAACATATGAAAACATACTTCCCCTAATGCAACAACCTTTGTGACAAATTACGACAAGTGCAGCTCTGATGATAGACCTTGTGAGGAAAATGATGACACTTGTGTAATAGTGCGTGAAAATTTGGAAATGAGTTCAAAACACACACACACACACATATATGATGAGAACAACTTATTTTCACAAATATTGCCCCTTAAAGAAAACCAAAACTCCCCTTTACATGAAAAGTGATAATTCCCGTGCCTGAAGATGACATTTGCTATATAAAGATAAAACCGTGAGTGAATCTTGAGATCCAAGAAGAGATATTGCAGTCATTAGCTGACTAAGGAATGATCTATCATAGGATCCATAGGAGGCTCCAAAATTTTCATGTAGTACAAAATTTTGGAGGGTGTTGCAACTGCTACAATAGGTTTTTAGTTCTATATGGGATGTTTGGTATTTGTTACAATTAGAACACTAAAAGCATTGGATCCAAAATGGCCATATCATCATCATGTTTTTTCAAAAAAATGTTTTTCATAGTCACCGGTGTGCCTGGTATATTAAATGTGCCTTGACGCAAATATTCAATCAACCAACTTCACTTACATAAAAATTTAAGTGGAAAAGTGAAAAATGTTGTCTTAAATTTATTCACAAATTTGGTAATTCATACTAAATGGTAAAGTGGAATCAGTGATTCTTTCTGATTTATAAAGAATCACATGAATATAACTAATTGAAAACAAACCAAAAAGGCCAATGTGTGAGTGAATGATATTTTTGTACTGGTGTATTATACTTGTGTTTAATGCACCAATGCATACTATGTTATCATGCACAATGCTATTTTATTTTCAATTTTTTTAATATTGCTTATATCCAATTATTGTTATCATTAATACAAGATGGGCAATAGAATTTCAAGGAAAATAACTTATTGTGGTGAGTGCATTGTGAGCTCATCTAGACAAGTAGACAAGGCAAGTTTTTTAAGTTTTATTGAAAATTCAAGATACTTGAATTATATATGAGGTTAAAATTAATAATGTGTATCGATTAATGGATTTCATGTAGATTAAAAAATTGAAGAAACTTGACAAGATTGTTCACAATCTGAGTGCAAAATATTGTTGAAAATGTTGCAAAGAGAGGAATCAAGTGGATCAAAAGGTATTCAACATTTAATAAAAAAAAAAATAAAAATATTTTTATTTTTTTATTAAAAATGATTTTCTATAAAATACACAGGTGAAATACATAAAAATTAATTTCCTCCTTTGTAAAAAAAGGCTATTTATTTTGATGAGGGAAAGAACTCAATAAATCCTAGTCGTCTCACAGACGGTTTTAGGTTCTGGAGTGATTGAACCTTTACCTCCTCCAATTAATGCTGATATTGATGCTTTCAATGCACTAGTTGCTAGTGGTATGAGGTTCCATTGCTCCAAGCTGGCATGATTTGTGAAACAAATGGATAATGTCCCAAAAATTTCAATTCATGCCAATGAATCCCATGCAATGGTTCCTAGGCTATATAAGAGAGTCTTGAGCAAACAGTTTATTGTCTTATGGCCCTCACATTTCTCTTTCAATCTTTGGGTGGATAAAAACTAGAGACACATGTGCTTCCTTATTGGGAGGGGGTTTTCTATTTCCTCTTTGAAAAGAAAGGATATCAAGATATATTTTTTCAAAGTGAGCCATATTTTATGGGGGGCTTAGGGTTTGTATCTAAATCAGTGGAGTCCATAATTCAAGCCAGAAAATGATGTTCCATTAGTTGTTCCTATTTGGGTTATATTTCCATATTTTTCCCTTCACTCTTGGAATGAGGAAACTTTAGGAACATTTGAAATGTTATAGGTTTCCATATCAATTAGGCAGAACCATGAGAAGGTAAGCAATCTTAAGCCAGGATATGTGTAGAAGTGGATCATGATAAGGGACTATTGATGACAATAAATATCCAACTAAATAATTGGACTAATTATCAGGAAGTGGATTATGATCAACTACCATTTAAATGTAATAATTTTCATGAATATGGGATTTTTCCTAAAGATGCCAAAAGCAGAATAAATATAGAAAAATAATAAGGAGAAAAAAGACAGCCACCAGAAAAAGGAAAGGGTTCCCCCCAACAAAATATAGCCACAAGGACATAGGAAGGAAATGGATTTGGACCTATAGGCCATTCATCTCCGAAGAAATCAACTACCAAAGTTAAATAATTCTCCTTTAACAAGAAAAATGGTTTGGCAAGGAACAAATTTGATGTCGTCAATTAGGTAGATGAAGAAGGAGAAGTCCCTGATCCACTACACCAAGAGATCTAATTGGTCAATTCCTAACATGTGATTTTTGATGCTCAAAATGGCAGGCCTCCCATAAAATATGTTCCAACTTGAGAAAATGTAGTAAAGTTGAAGAGGTTGTATCAACAGAGGAATATGTATTCCATTCCCCCAAAAACACCAAGAACCATCAAGGATCTTTGATTTATGGATTTGAAGATGAAAAATCAAAGGGTGAAAAGGTAATCCATGAAAACCCACATAAGAAAGTGGGTTTGACCACTAATCGAGATTTTAGAAGTGCACATATAGAGAAGGATAACACATTTTTCTCTCAAAGGTCATTTGAAGAGTCTTTTCAAACAACTCATAAATAAAACCTAAACAAGGACTCAGGTGCAAAAAAAGAATCCATACTTGCAAAAAAGGAGAAAAGAAGGAAGGTGATATTGCAACTGCAAAATAGGTTGAAGATGATAATGCTTCCTCCTCTCCATCCTTTTTAGAAATTTTAAAAAAAAATCAGGTCCCTCCCCTCCATTGAAAACTGGTAGGAAATACCACAAGTAAAGAAACTACAACTCCCAAAAATATCCAAGCTTCTACGATTTATTGGGAGAGATTTTTTCTCATTCTTGGTCATGTTATATTTTTGTATCAGTTTTTGTAAAGGGTACAAATATTTAATCCCACCTCCCATTAGTTAGTATGCATTGTAAATTTTGTCAAACTTTTCATGTCTTTTTGCATGTTTACACTTATAGCCATAATGGTCTATGTATCAAAGAAATTAGGCTTTTTGATCCACTAAGAATTCCAAGGAGTCAGTTGTGTGAGTCAAATAATTGGAATAACTCATATTTTGTTGTAATTGTTGCATCCACAATGCATAAATTTATTTTTATAAATATAATATTCTCATTTTGGTTAAAAATTAATATTTTTCTTAACTTTAATCCTAACATGTTTTGAAAACTAGATTTCATAGGTTTTTTTAATCTTGTGTATAAGTCAATAATGAAGGGACCGAATGTTGCTATAAAAGGATACAAATTGTGAAATATGTTAATGAAACTGATTGCATGCAGTTGTGAGCCTCCAAATACATTCAAAATCCTTGCTCCATGTGGTTATGACCCAAGATCCTTAGTTTCGTGCTTGCAGTCCCGAGATCTAAGCCATATTTCTAGGCCATAATTTAGACCATTGCCTAGAACTTCTTGTAACTTTCCAAAATCATATCTCTCATAACGACAATGTTAATAATTCAAACTTGAAGCCACAACTTGACCTAGACTCACTAGAACATACTAGACATTTCATCAAACACATGGTAAACGTGTAAGCTACAGGTCATGAATGCATATCTAAGTGTAAATATTTATACTTTAGCTGAGAATCACTAAGAAGGTTTAATTCCCTCTCAAGTGGGTACAACAACATGAGTTAGCCCATGCATTCATCAACCATTCATTAACTTATCAAAGCATAATAAGAGCCATAGTAGAAGCACATCATAAACCACAATTATAACCAACGTATAGTCAGAATATTAACCATAAAATAACAACAATAAAATCAACATATTAACAACTACAAATGATCATAAATTACAATAGGAAAATATCTCTTATTAACATATGAAAAATCCAACTAAGTAGGG
Organism: Pinus taeda; assembly: GCA_000404065.3. NCBI lineage: Eukaryota > Viridiplantae > Streptophyta > Pinopsida > Pinales > Pinaceae > Pinus > Pinus taeda. Next base: position 51,923 of record APFE030386458.1, on the reverse strand, counting down.
ACTTCCACATACTACCCAACCATAAATTGAGCTGAATCAAATCTTTCTTTCAGCCAATCACCCTCGTGCCATATTTTGAGCATGAATGTGGGATCTCATGGGATAAACCAAGACATAATCAACTAAGGAAATCCATAGGTTAAACCACCTCCACCCTCATCTCGCAAAAAATGGTTAAGAGATCACAAAACAAAAACAAGATTAGATGCCTCAAAATTTCTTCACCATACCTTGAGGAATTATCTTGTCGCCACTGACCTGTTCAGGGCTTCTCATAGAAAACCATATCCACCCTCAACCCTTGGGAATTTTCCTGAGACCACCTCACCAAGTTCCAAAACTTTCCGAGAATCCAAAGATCAACCAAGAAATGAATCCCATCACACCATGGCTATCCAGGAAATGGCAAGGTAAGGCCAAAACCACTGTCAAACCCAACAAAACCCATGCCAATGACAACAAAGGAACCAAATAAACAAATGCATGAACCATGCATTCACACCTCAACTAGGAAATCACACATGCAACTTGTTACCTGCAAAATCCTCCTGCTGAAGTTGGTGATACAACCTTCTCCTTGCTTTCCTTTGCTTTTTCGTGCTTGTATTTTTCCTTCCTTTGATTACTTGCTTGATTTCTCCTCTTGATTCTTTCTTTCTCTCTTTGAAACTAATTCCAAATCCAAATGACAAAAAGCTATGAATTGATCCTCAGGATCCTTTTTATCATTGAGGCCTCTATTTTATTCATTTTCCATCATTTTTCCTCTAATTTTCCTCTCACGCAAATATGTGTCTCTTCACCTTCTTGTTCTCCTATTTTCCTTTATTTTCATAATTAAATGCCAATTATTTCCTCTTTTCCTTTTCCAATGCCTTTGTCAATTTCAATAGCCATTAATAAAATAAAAGTGATTCCCACTATAGTGCTTTCCCCAACATTGGAATATGTGCCCCATGACCTTGGTCTTATTTTTTTTTATTATCCTTTATTACATGAACATTAACATGGGGTTGTTATAAAACCCTCCCCCTTAGGGAAAAACTATCCTCGATGTTCTATGATACCTATGACCAACAAACTGATGAAAACAAAACATACTGCCTATGGAGATTTATAACACATCCCTTTGCAGTATTTACAATAACTAACTGCTGAAGTCATGACAAATCGATGCTTACTAGAGCTTTATGACATAACTCATTATGATATTTATAATAAAAACCACATATACTTATGCATTTTTCATTTAACCAGTAAAAAACTATAATGTATATGGACTTTTATAAATCTAGCTCGATATAGTAGTCATAATAATATAAACATACATACATATGTACATTTTTCCTAAACCAACAAATAAAAGGATACGATGCCTACATCAGCAACATGGGAATTTAGAGGTTCACACCTCCACCCTCAAGGTAATACCAGGATTTACCTCCTTCCCAGGAAGTTCATAATCCACTGTTAAAGTCAAACCTACATCCAATGTGTAGCACTACGATCCTTATGCTACTAGTTCCCTCAGTGAATAGTTGTCCACTCATTGTTTGAGGAACACTCCCAATGTGCTTTCGATTCCATCCCACAATGCTAATGACTAAAAAAAATTCATTCCCCAGCCTTCCCATCTCTGCCACACAATCCCTCAGGAAATCTAGTCACCCCCTTTCCTGTAGTCACACACCTTCTAAATTCCTCTGCATCCCCTTCTCTGTTATACAGTTTCTTGGGTGATCCATCGATTGGAAAGGTTTCCTTACATCAGAAGGTCAAAAGATAAAGGCATATCCCAACCTCAAAATGATCATGCTCATGGAAATCAGTGGACGATATTGGGTACCAATGTCCAACAATTCCCTACTCCTGAATGCTTTACCAACATACTGCTACCTATTCCAATTCCTTTTTGTTGATGCTGTTGATTCTTGCAGTCAGTTTCAACCACCCAACTGGGCATTTCCTTGCTTTCCTATACCAAGGACATAATTTCCTTTAGAATCAAAAGGAATTGCAATAAATTCAAATCATACCTCATTGGAAACTCGTTAATAAGGTGCACTTGCATTTTTGTACTTCTAGTCGCAACAAGTCAAACTAACTCTTTGACCAAATAATCATGTATAAACATATCAAATCCAGTTAGCTCAAATTGCAACCATCATAAGTCAGCATCATAGCTCACCTGCCATCATAAATCAGAATCATACATCACATGCATAATTAAAAACTGCAAAAAAATCCTAATACTTATCTTTCAAATTGTTCTTTTCATCTTCCTTTGTTCTTTATCCTTTCTATACACACACTAGATAAGTTTCCAAATTGAGCAAGCACCTAGTTCCTTCTCTTCTCTTCAAAGTAACAAGGGAATCCAGAGACTATATCTCCTCCTCCCTCAATATTAGAAACAAGGGCATCTAGAGACTAAATTTCCTCTAACCTCAATATCAGTAGTAAGGAAATCCACAGACTATACCACGTCTAACCCTAATATCACTAGCAAGGGCATCTAGAGAATAAACGACCTCTACCCTCAATATCAACAAGGGCCCAGACAGTCCCATACTTTCCTATCGCATAACATTGTATAATACATACACATACACCTACACTGTTGGGCATTAGATCCCCCCACAACATGTTTTGGGGCTCAAAGCCCAAGTTTTGGTCAAATGTATTGTATGACTGTGAATTGCGGGCATGGAGTGCAAAATATATATTGAGTCATAGGGTTGTCTGTGCTAAGTATTGTAATGTAATGTAATGTCATGTCGGCCTACCCATGGTCCGCAGACCATGGGATTGTATAAATAGAGTGAGGAACTAAATTGTAAGGTGAGCGAAGGAGTGAATTGGAGATATAGCATAGAGTAAGAGTCTAAGTGTATTGGGTCATAGCAGTAGAAATAGGCTCTCTAGTTGAGTGCACAAAGGCCTAGTAGAGTCCGCAGCTAAGTGCGCGGACCCCTGCAGCTGAGTGCACAGGGCAGTGTCAAGTTTGTAACCTTGAACGAAGAATAATAAAGAAAATTTGATTCCAATTTCTGTGCATCTTCTTGTATATTGCATTCTATACATTTATACTATTTTGTTTATCATGCGCACTTATATGAATGTTGGATATATTGTTAATCATCACTAGAATTACATAGATAAGTTAAGTAATTAGATGATAACAGGTTAATATTAAGGAACTTGGGTAATAATATGGATCGCGCCACGAGTAGGGCTACACGAAGGAAACATCACAGGTTGCAAGGGACTAATAGATTCGCATAGCGAAGTTTGCGTAGGGTCAAACCACAGACCGCCAAAAGCTCATCAGACATCCCCAGGATGCAGAAACTTGGTTCTAGCACCCTCCCATACTACTTCGGGTGAGACCTTAGTCCGTGCTCCATGGAATGTTACCGAAAGGGTCATTAGTACCGAGAGTTGTTTGGATAAATCACCTTTGAACCTGGGTGATGCCCATAGAAGCCAACAAATGGTTCTATTGCTGGGACCGAGATCTGCATAAGGGATATCTGATGTCATGCCACTGGAACCCAACAAAGAAAGAAATTGAAGGGTGGTTGGACAAGAAGATTCATGAGTTTGTGGCACAAGACAACAGAAATCCATGAGTATCTAAGGAATAGTGGTTGGAGCGTTGTATATGAAAATCCATGAAATTTTTTTTGCATGCTTTCCTTTTGAGATGTATGAGCTGTATGAGTGGAAGGTGTATGCTCGACAAACCAATCATGTGGACTTCGGAATTAGGGCATATACTAGAAGCGTCATGAGATAAGATTGTGTGAGCTGTGGACAATTGGCTCGACCGAATTATAGGAGGATTTATCACTGAGTTTGTGGTAGATGTGGTCATCAACTATAATGAGGTAGAGCGACGTTTCCTCAAGGGATCGCGAGGTAAGTATATCAAATCTTTGAACACTTGGATTAAGATGCTATTGTGTGAAAAGTGAGTTATGTGAATAAATTAATTTTTGGGACTACGTGAAGTGGGAAGATCTACAGAAGTGGAAGTAGTGAATAATTGGAAACCAATCCCTCAATTTCCCCCTCACAGGAAAGTGAGGAGGAGCTCGCGAAAGTTTCTCTGAGAAGCACGGTCAGTTTGATAAGGCAACGAATCCCACACTTTCTTCCTCCACCTACACCGCCACCCATCTCACCCTCCTCACCTCCATCTCCACCCACCCCACCTTTTCCAGCACCACAGTTCCTTATGGAGAGTGTGATTAAACTACTGGTATTTAGAGGAGTAGGGAATGAAGATCCGTACCAATTCTGGTTTGTGGTAAGAGAAGTATGGGAAGCACAAGGAGTCATGGATGACAATATCAAGAAGGCTACGCTGGTGAGCACGTTGCAAGTTGGGTATTAGCATGGTATATCAAGCATTCTAATGACCATCCAAACATAGGAATTGCAGAAATCCAGACCACGCTGAACAGGGAATTTAGCAGGCCAAATTCGGAAACACAATCAATCATTGGGTTTAAAGAGATCACGATGCTCCCAGGTGAGACCCCCTGAGATTTGGACCAAATACTAAAGGGTATGATTCACAAAGACAACATGACATTGATGGATGGAAAACACCATGCATGGTTTGTAGCATCACTAACACCGCACTTAAGGGCGGCGTTGTCACAACAAAAACTGTCCACCCAAGTCGAAGCTTTGGAGATGGCAATGAGATTGCATGAGACCCCTATACAAGACCTTGGTTTGGGAATCCAACAAATCCACGTGCAACTTCAAAAGATGTTTCTGGAGATGCAAAGTTTGAAACAAGATAGGACACCTCGGCCAGAGGCGCGCGAGGAGGTATGGGGCATAAAATGCAAAGGCCAGGGGCATGACAAGGACCATTGTCCAGTGTTCACGAATTACTTGGAATGAGGAGGGTTGATGCCATTAAGACCTGAGGCACAGACAAGACCAAGCATGACACCTGCATTATGGTGCGTGATCTGTCAGATAGGAGGAAAAGAAACTACATATAATTGTCATCTTTTGCAGAAGTATACACAAATGTCCTAACAATTGTTTTGTAATTTTTGCAGGTTGGTAGGCCATGATGAACACACTTGTAGAAGCTACGAACTAATGATGGATAAGACTCCTGGATACAGGGTGCAGATCGAAACGCGAGCCCTCAACCCAAATACAGGAATGGTGCACACTGGATTTCAAGGGCAGTCGAGGTCGAGGTGGAATGGGACGAGGAAGGGGTCGTAGACAATTAATTTTCTACAATTGCGGAGGGCCAGGGCACTATGCCTATGATTTTACAAACTTGACAAGGACATCATGTTTGTGCAGTACTCAGTTTGATCATGAGGTAGAAGACTGCCCTACATTGATAGCGAGACTGCACGACAAAGGGGTACTTCAACCTCCTCTAACTCAGAATTTGTAGATGATGAGGTTTGAGCTGCGCGAAGAAGACCCGAATGCAAACATGATGCTCAAGAGAGGTATGACCACTGGTGATGATAAGGGTAAGCCGTGAGAAGAAAGTGCGTGGGTTCGCAAGGCTCCTACAAAGGAACCTGAATTTGATTTAGAACATGCGAAGGAGACATTCATGGAAGCTAAGAAGAGCTTCATGAAGACCTCCACTTCAGGTAGTGAGGATCAACTAGAACTAGGGATGGATCCTTCAATGCTCACTACCTTTCTAAATACATGCACGAACCTACTACATGACAGCAGGGCAATAAAAGGACTACAGGAACTTATCAATAGGTACGCAAGATCAGGAGAACCACACATGGTCTAGAAACTTGGAAAGCATGCATTGCACATAGGAAGAGAAATGAGGTTGACTACACAAATCGGCAAGTATGAAATGGATCAGGTAATCCTAGATCTTGGATCGGACATGAATTTACTGCTATAAAAAACATGGGAACGCATGGGCAGACCCATGCCACAATGGTCTCCTATTCAGTTACGAATGACGAACCAACAGAAGATCTTGCCCATGGGAAGATTGCAAGGGGTGACAGTAGATATTGAAGGTGTGAGCGTAGGCGGATTTTGAAGTGATAGAGATTGTCAATGACAGTAATCCCTATCCCGCTCTACTAGGAATAGACGGGGCCACTGATATGAACGGAGTCATAAATCTGAAGAAGCGCAAGATGATCTTTGAAAAAAAATTACTATGTGTAGTAGTACCGCTAGATCCAGCCAAAGGAGTGGGATACACTGAACCGGTGCGTGACGATGATAGTGATGACGAACTCAATTGTATTTACAAGATAACTATGCAAGAAGAGGATTGGGTGAATCTAACTGTAGATGGAAGGATTTCGTGGGAGCGAGAAAGCTCCTGCACTTCAGATTCAGACAAAGAGACAAAGCGATGGTAGAATTAGCTACACGAAGTAACAATGCTTAATTGCAACATGATGGTTAGATCACTACACTCTGTGACAATAGAAGCAAGGGATCTGCCTACATATGATGGGTTTATAGCGATAGATGAGTTCCTAAACAAATTTGAAAGTGTAGTACCAGAATAGTAATGATTCGATACTCTGAAGTGGGCACTACGCGTAATGCCTGCACGATGGTGGGGTACGCATCAAGGAAGTTTTGAGGACTGGTGCGGATGTAGAAGGATGATGCACACATGCTTTGGAAAACCCCAGCTCAGAACAAGAGCTAGTCAGTAGGGGTGGAACAACTTGTGTGCCCACCTTTCCCGATGGGTATGGACATATATTGTACAGCCCGCACAAGCGCACGCCACTCCCAGAATAGAGAATCAGAACAAACTGAAGTAGCAGGAAAGGCGACGCGTGCTGCCAATTATCCATGGAGAAGCATTTGATAGGGTGTGCAAAGTACTAAACAGGTTTCACCAGGCAAGACGCATTGATTGGGACCTGTGCGTACCAACGGTTTGATGGGCTTATAGGATCATGTGGAAAACATTGACTGCATAAATGATTCTAAAGGTGTGGAACAAATTAGAGACCATAACTTCTGAAGAGAATGCAAAGAGGAATCCACACGTAATAGCTCCCACAGATGTGATAGTGCGCGAAGACCAGGATGAAGAAATCACACAGCTACGCGAGGTTGAACACATAAGCATTCAGGAATCCATTCAGAGAGGGAAACTTAGTCTTTGCAAACTCAAAAAAGACTAGGTACGACTGAGGAAGAAAAGAAGTTTGATGGATGCCGAGGTCAAGAGGTTGGAAAACAAGATCAAGCAAGCATGTCTTGTTGATAAACCAAGGATGACAAGGCAAGGTGTGGATGAGCATACCACTGAATTTTCATCGAGAATTTATGACTCTTCTGCCATGGCTAAGACCACATCTCACCAAATGCAGTAACCAGGGGAGCACACTACATACGATAGAATGCATGGCACCGGCTGTCGCGAGGGAAATTAGGGATTTTCCGCGGACTATATTGGAAGGCGAGTTGAAGCCTCGCATAGGTGGTGTGACCACCTGACTAGCCGTAGGAAGCACAGTCTCAGCATTCTAGGTAGTTGAAAGAGAGCACAGGACTATAAAAGAGTCTATTTGGGAGGTGCGCAATAAGGGAGATGCATGCAGAATCAACATGTTACAAGGTTTGCGCCCAAGTAAGAGGGGCTGCACTATCACACAGGTAGGCTGAGAAGTTACCGTTGGTGTCACTGTCCATGATGGGATGTCTGATTTAAGGTCAAATGGAGCGGGCGACAGGCATTTGAGACGCGAATTATGGGCAAGATTTGGGAAAATCTGCCGCCAAGAAAGCATTGATGGCCCAAAATTGGGGGAAACGGTTGAATTTGAATTCAAAAGACACTATAAAACTCCAAGGGCTAGCCACGAGATAACACTTGTTCACTTGAGATTTGAGCAGTTGATTAGAGCACAAAGTGTTGAGCGTCGAGCGATATTCGAGCCCCTAAGTTTGCGAATGACCACATACAGTTCAAACAAGATGGTGGCTACCAGGAGAGGTTTGTGCTTTGCAGAAGGAACCATCGACAAGGCCATGTAGAACCCCATAGTACATGATGTTTTCGAAGGTACTGAGGTTGCGCCAAAAATCCTGAAATCACCTTGGACATCGAGACCCAAAAAATATAATTAGGCAGTGGGACCAGTCCACATGCCCCTGAGGAATCCGTGGTTCAGTAATCTCTCAATGGAAGAAAAGGGCAAGGTATCATCATTGAGTCAGATGATGAGGAGGAGGACTTACAAGTGCTAATTGCTAAGGTTGAAGAGGAAGAATAAGTCGAGGTGGACATCCAGCTGGTGTGCTCTGCAGTGAAATTTCCCGAGTATGTCCCTCTGCGAAAAGGGAAAACCAAGATACCAAAGGATCTGGATGCCACAAAGAGTGCACTCCAGACCCCACTCCTCCTTGATGGAATTTTGTTTGCGAGCTCACACCTAGGCCATGTGCCCACAATGAAGTTCGAAGATTGAGACCTCGTGGACAGTGAGAAGTTACCACACTTAGAGATGGAGAGCCTCATGAAGTAGAGCATAGAGGGGCCATTCATAACATTAGAGCCGCAAAAATGGTTGTGCGATGTGGAGAAGGTTGGATTGCTTCATCTGCTATGGATACCACACTTTCACCATGCGCTCATCACCATTTTCATCATCAGGCAGCTGCTTTGCCTGTTGCATGATGGGTACTTATGGCTGGAGGAGCCTATTCCCATCACGGCTGCTCTCATCCACAGAATTTCTCGGCTTCCTTGTAAGGGAAAGGACCGCGCGATGATAGCAGGAAAAAGTGGCAACTTGGCTCTCGCAGAAGGCATGAATAAAAAATATAAGCTCGAGAAGAAAAATATGGGTTACGCCATCAGCAGTATCAAGGATAAAGGGGTGTGCATAGCTAGCCAACTCCTGGCTGGGAAGGTAATGAGAAAATGCTACGGCGATGAAGTACCAGTGTTGGTAGTTGCGTTGGTTGAACAATGCGTAGAGGGGGTCCAATTCAACTGGGTCAAGTTCCTCGATGAGGAATTCTTAATCAACTACAACGAAGCCCCAGAGAAGGGTAAGACCTTCCACTACGCATGGTTTCTCTTGTCCATTTTACTATTAGCGGGAGAACTGCCAAAGGATAGTTAGTTCCTGAGCATTGAGCATGACATACCAAAGGCTGCAAAGTATGCGTCACTCTGGGCTACCAAGAACGCGAAGCGAATTCGCAATATGAATATCTTTTGGGTGCTCATGGAGGCGAGCATTCGAATGTGGATTAATAGGAGGCCACACCTATCCCCCACAGTGCACAGAATTCTGCAGAGCTTTGCAGACTTCAAGGCATACATGCACAATATTTCCATCAAGGCACGAAAGGATCTGGTGCAGAAGTGGACCAACCTCCCCTTCATCACCACTGATGATGCAATTTTTACAGTGTTAGAATCATGGCCTCCCGAGTGGCGCACCCCGAATTTGGCGGAGTTGGATAGGATAGTAACACAGAAAAGAAAGGATGAGGCCAAGCTATGCGTCATGCAACTAGCCGAGAAGAGGTGCAATGAAAAAACGACAGCAGAGGTAAGGGCAGTCTGCGAGGCATCAAAAGCAGTTGCGGAGTAGGGAAAGGCCACCGAAGTAACAACAGCAGTGCAGACAATAGGGGCCACAACAACACAAGAAGAGGAGGGCTAGGAATTTTCTAAAGGATAGGAGGTAAAGGACACAGACCTTGCAGAAGAAGGCATGAACTCGGGCACAACTTCCACCCAACTCAAAAGGCCACGCATCATAGAGAGATCGGGTCGACAGAAAAAGGTCAAGGCATCCAAATAGGCCATTGACCTGATCACATTAATGGAAGGTGACCTCTACAACATCAGCAACACGATTTGGGAGGTCACCAAGAAAGCGCTACAATAAGTCATGCTGGAGCAGCAGACTGCGTTGGGGACCCTAGGGGTGAAGCTGCAGGAACTACAATTGTGTTTCCCACAGGAAGGAACCATAGCTACCTACATCGTAGCAACAGAGCCGATGCTACGCATAAGGATGGCCAATACCATAGTGCTACCAGAAGGGGTGCTAACAGCAAAAAATGATATTGATAGAGCCGCGATTGGGAGGATCAAGAGACTTGGCCTTAATTTGGCTCCCCTTCTGTGAGACACATTATACCAACTATAGGATGGAGTAATAGCAGAGCTCCGTGCCAGGGAGGGTCGCGTGATTCAGGTGATGAGTGAGCAAAAGATCAACATCGAACATCTCAGCCTATAGCATGACAAAATGGTGTCACAAAACTAGCAGTTAGTATAGACAGTGGGCGAAGTGTGCCGGTGAGTGGATGAAGTGTGTTTCCATGTCCCAGAGTTTTCCATTGTTGTGGACCTACCAACAGAAGTGCAGATCCACTGTTTGGAAAGTGGAGTTTGAAACGTGTGCGAGGAAACAATGCGAGTGTAGCTAGAGCTGAATCTCTAGATTACCAAGTTGTGGCTGAAGGCGTAGCAGTGCAGGACTATACCGGTATGTTGGACCAAGCCTTTGTAGTCCTCATATCCTTGTACGAGGACCCCAACACATAGCGCCTGGAAATAGAGGTGTGCGAGCTTCAGGAGCAGTATGGCCATGTAAGGGGAACTGTGCAAATAATCGTCCTCACTCAACGGCTAGAAAAGATGCATCAAGCAAGTGCACTGAAAGAGCAGGTGGATGCTGTAAGACAGAGAGAGGCAGTTCTTAAAGCACATGTCCAGCCATGGATTTACGAGGCCTTCACATTACGGCAAATATCGAGGGCACGCTCGCATATATGCAAGGTATTTACATGCTAAGGCAAGGATTTGATCCTCACAAAGAAGCATCGAAAGAGCGCATGCAACAGGTCCAACAAACCACACAAATAGTGTGTTGCGGACCTCCAAGTAGTGCGGGACTAGTTCGAGGGACTCCGCACCAAGATCACCACACCAACAGAGTGACTCGAGGGTGAGTCACGATGTTTGTGTTGGGGGGCTATTGGGCATCAGATCCCCCCACAACATGTTTTGGGGATCAAGGCCTAGGTTTTGGTCAAATGTATTGTAAGACTCTGTGAATTGCGAGCATGGAGCACGAAATATATATTGAGTCATAGGGTTGTTCGCCCTAAGTATTGTAATGTAATGTAATGTCATTTCAGCCTACCCATGGTCCGTGGACCATGGGATTATATAAATAGAGCGAGGCCCTAAATTGTAAAGTGAGTGAAGGAGCGAATTGGAGATAAAGCATAGAGTACGATTCTAAGAGTATTGGGTTGTAGTAGTAGGAAGAGGCTCTGTAGCTGAGTGCACAGGGGCCTAGTAGAGTTCGCAGTTGAGTGTGCAGACCCTTGCAGCTGAGTGCGCAGGGTGGTGTCGAGTTTGTAACCTTTAAAAAATAATAATAAAGAAAAGTTGATTCCAACTTCTATGTATCTATTTCTATATTGCATTATATACATTTATATTGTTTTGTTTATCGTGCGCACTTATATGAATGTTGGATATATTGTTAACCATCACTAGAATTACATAGGTAAGTTAAGTAATCGGATGATAATAGGTTAATAATAAGGAACTTGGGTAATAATATGGATCGCGCCTCGAGTAGGGTTGTGTAGTGACATGTGCGCAGGGTCAAACCACAGACCACTAGAAGCTCATCAAACATCCCCAGGGTGCGGAAACCTAGTTATAGCACCCTCCCATACTACTTCGGGGGAGACCTTAGCCCATGCTCCATGGACTGTTGCCAAAAGGGCTAGTAGTACCGGGATTTGTTTGGCTAAATCACCTTTGAACCTGGGTCAAGCCCATAAAAGCCAACATACACCCAGTGTACAATACAACAAATACACCTACACCTATTGTACAATACAACACATATATGTACACAGAGTGCAATACAATGAATACACATCGTAATACAATGACTACACAATACACATATCACAATACCACATGTATACAACACAACATGTACAACATATACACAACAATAGTATTGTACATCCAAAGACCACACTATCTCTACTAGGCAACCTTGCCTCTAGTGTCTTTCCACACCTTACTGCATGCATCCACAACCCAAGTCTCGGGTTTGCAGCTCTTTCCACTATCCTTTCTTTTCCCAGAATGTTGTAGATCCCATTTCTTTCATTCCACTGATGTATCCTTCATAATTGCCTATCATAGCATAAACATATGCATAGTATAAGCACATAATATAAATTCATATCCATGTGACACTGACCTTAGAGATATATCAGGGTTACTCTTTTCACTTGATACAAGGATCCTCTTCATGCCATGCACCTGCATAAGAAATCATTTCTCCACAAGAATGATCCCTGATGATCCTATCAGATAATGCAATTCATGCAAGTATATATATATATATATATATATCTTTATATATATATAGACACACACACACACACACACACACACACATATAAACATTAGCATAAGCATGATCGCAACACAATTACAAACATTCATAAGATTAAGGTTAAGATAATTCCATTTATCCATGCATCACATGCACAACATCGAGAACAATAGTTCCCAACTTAACCAAGGCATTTGATTCCTCAAATCCATTTACTCTACCTTTCTTGTTACCTTTCTCATGATTGTCCTACCATTGTCCATTTACCCTAATGGACCCAACCAATCCACCTAGTTGTCATATAATTTCATTCAACGACCCTTATACATGCACCAAGCTTCTTTTGGGTCTTACATTACCTATTGGGTTTGAATTAGTTCCCTTTGAGCTCCATTTACTTTCCTCTTTCCCCAATAAATTCCCAAGATCCTCAAAACATAAAAGGCAAGAACAAGAAACGACAAGAAGAAGACTATGAAAACCCAATAGAAATATGACCACAAATAAAGTGGCATGGCCATGCACCATACATAAATGAAAATACAAATCAAGCACAAAAAAATAACAAAGCACCACAAGAAAAAAACTTTCAACATACACCATGACTCAATCCCCATGGGTTCCCAATGCTTCCACGTGAAAGCTCAAATCAAACCTTCTTCAAGATTTCATGGAAGTCTCTTTTTCCATACAATCCCATACATCATAATGCCATAAACACATAAATCGTAGTGCATAAATAAATAGACAATATACCAATTACCTTACCTTATTGTTCCAAGCATATCACCTTGTAACTAACATTTACACATATCATTTCTCAAGGGATCTAAATTCTCTTGACGAATCCAACCATAACTAGAAAACAATTGTTATACTTGTCAAGCACATGTTCATAAATATAACACATTTCCACATAATGTTAAAAAAAATCAAGGTTAAGAAGATTTCTGGTATTCATGCAAAACACTCATTCATTTGTAATTATGGCTTCCAAACATAGCCAAAGGAATTCTTACTCAATTCATTTCTTTTACCTTTTTCCTTGCTACAATTGAGTCTGATTAGGTGCTATCACATCACCTAGATGTTAGTTATATAAACAAATTAACTGTTACCTTTTCATGCTAATACCAAGCATGTTTCCCTCCAATTGTTCACTCATGTTAGTCACATGTCCCAAAGATCAAGACATCATGTTAATTAATTTGAAATTTGCCTTTACCAATACTAACAACTATGTCATAATCAACAATCAATTCATACTCATTAATCATAGTGCTACAACTAGCACCCACTTGCACTCAGGTGCATATTAGTTGTCTTAGCACATATTTTGTTAGTACAATTGTTGTGAAGATAAATCCCCTCTATGGATAGTAGCAAATTCTCTAGCCCAATGATTGGGTATAACAACAAACTAAGAAAACTAATGTGGCCTTTCCTAGCTTATGTTCAAAAATGTAGAGAGAGAGAGATAAAACTACCTCACTCTGATGCTAGTTGCTCAATCCTTTGATGATGACTTCGATCCCTGAGCTTCTAGGCTCTCTCCTTTCTTGTTCTTTATGTTTGAGTACCTGCAAGAGAGATCAAAGGATAATACAAGATACAAGAGCATACGTAGTACATATCAAACATAAACTACTTGATAGATGAAGGAGTATCAAGCTAAATGCATAAGTATTTAGACATTTATGGAAAGTGAACATCATATGCATATATTAATGAATAAAAAAGGGAAGCATGTAACCATTACCTTGATGTTGGAGACCTCGTTTGGGTGGATGTCCAAGTCCAAGCCAAGACTCTTCAAGCACTCCTTATCCAAGTTAGATGGGTAGCATTTAGGCATAATCTCAACATACAAATGTAAACAATCAACGGCCAACCATTTAGGAATGGAGAAGATTTGATTTATAGGAAGGGAGAGGGAGTTAGGGATCCACAAAAGAGGGAGGAAGGTCCACATCTCAAGTGGAAGGTCCTTAAAGGTAGGATCAAGAGCTCCAAATGGGAGAGCTCGACCATATCTCTACCCAACAACATCTAGCTCATTGTTTCTCAAAGCTTGCAACATACAAATCTTCTCGTCCATTTTGAGAAAACCTTCCAGAAGAGGTTTAGCGTGAGATTTCACATCAAAACCGTGTTAGCAATGCTAGGTCAAGGAAATGTAGCCTGTCATAAGCACGAGCAAGAAGTGGAGCAAAGAGTGTTGGTCCTGAAATTTAGGGTTTCAATCAACCTTCTCCAGAATTGACTCAAGGCAATTTTTCTTCCATTCTTCAGGGATGTTTCTATATGTGTTTCATGATGAGTAAACTTCATAGTTGTCACCATTTTTGCACTTCAGGATGTGGAACAAGAAGTGAATAGGAGGTGTGATGAAATATTTTGTAATAAATTCCCCATAAAGCATGAAAACAAAACAGGGAGTGATGGGTGAAATGCTTTACAAGTCAAGGCAAGGACCGGAAAAACACTGTTAGGAGACCTGCAAACCAAGCATATACATATACATCTATGAAATATTTGATATAAACATGCCTAAAGATACATGAATAGGCATCTAATAATACATGAATCCATGGCATGGGTGCAACCATATGAATAGAAGGGATCATGTGAATGGATCCATAGTATGGATGCAACCATATGAATAGAAAGGATCATATATACGGACCCACGGTATGGTTGTAGCCATCCGTATATGTGTACAATCATGAATAACTCATAACTCCATGCAACCTTGATTTTATCAGATGGAATCCTAGTTTTTGAGCTCTATCCCAATCTGATAAATGTATGAATTCTAGCATATGAATAAATGTGTCGAAGTCGAACATGATAGAAAACCACCTAATTAGTGGTTAATGATGTAAACCGTTAATAGGCACGAGAGAAGCCACCAATAATGAAAATGGATCTCAAGATACAATCAACACAATCCATGAGTGTGAATAATGAAGCTGAAGTCGAACACCTGTAGAATCATTTGATTGAAGGCCAATGATGTAAACCTATTTTCAAATGTGAAGAACTTGCCATTGAGGCATGCATGATCCAAGGTACTTGAAGGGTGTTTCTAGATCATCTTCCTAGATAATGAGCTGAAGTCGACAGGAAGCGATCCATCGAAGGAGGGCCATAATGTATCCTACATCATTGACATGAAAGAAAGGAAATAGTAGAGTAGGTAAGTATGATTAAGGACTCTGAAATAAAAGTCAAACAATGTATAAGCAGTAAAAAACTACAGATAGGACTTCTCCTAAACATATTAGCGACACGACTCTGAAATTTGGCAACATTTGACTCAACATGGGATTAGAGGTCATCATGACGAAGTAGGATAATCAGGTGAGAGGCAAAATGGATTTCCCAAAAACAGGAAGGAAAGTCACTAAGTGAGGATATACCAAACCTGGCATGAGAAACAGATAAGTGTCATGTTCAAGAGCAACATGTTGCCTTTACACAAAATACAAGAGATGTTCGCTTTCATTTTTCCCCCACTATTTCTAGTAAGTACCCCATTATTTTTTATTGCAAGCTTGAAGGGGATAGCATATGCTTCCCATATAATTTTATCCTTCAGATGAATCCATCGTAGTAAGATTAACGATTCCTAGGAAGGAGAAATTCGATCTTGTTATGGTGACAAGTCTTGCATCATTTAAGTTTTACGAGTCTGATGGATGTGAAAATCGACATATTTTTCATGTTTAAAGAGTTTGAAAAAGAGGTGAAAAAGAAAACTCCAAAGGTCCCTTTTCATAAATTGTCTCTTGATCCCGAAAAGGTAGAAAAAAAATCCAAGAGAACTGCTTAGCCATGTTCAACTAAGGTATTCAATTTTTGTACAATAGGCTATCTCAGTCAGAAAAAGGGTTAATCTTATACTGAGTAGACGTCATTTCATTTACTTTAAATATTTCAAAACAACAAGTACTCGATGATCTTTTCATGTTTTGAGAGTCAGATAAGAGCTTAAGGATGACTCTAGGGGCTCAATTTTCATTTATTTTTTATGAGTCCGAAAAAGTGATAAAATAAAACTCATTAAATCATTCATAATTAATGACCATCACCATGTTCCATGGCCTCTCGCTGCACAAGTGAAACACACATTACCCATTTCGAGGAAAAATATTAAAATATAAGTGAAATATGCCCTAATTTGGTAAAAAATTCATTTAAAAACTTATAAAATCTCAAAAAAGTAAATCATTTTTACGATTTTACCATTTTTCAAATCAGAGAGAACTTTACCCTATTTTACCTCAGCCTTCATGCAAAGAGTACGAACAATCCCTAACACCATTCGTCGAGTTGTTCGTTGCAGGAAAGGGATTTGTCCCTTCCCTTGCATTTGGTTGTATTTTTATGCATTTTCATCCATATATTAGGTTGTAATGAGGGTTTAGTAAAAAATCATGTTGAGGGCAATCAATGTAGGTTTTACCATTGGACCCATGCTATTCACCCTACGGCCAACTGTGGAAACATGGTGGAAGCACAGAAAAATAAAACAACAAACACGTTGGCACAGAGTTGCAAAAGTTTTGGAAAATCCTCCATGTTTAATGACTTGTTTCCAGATTTATTTCCATAGAAACTCATGAAATGTTGTTTTATGGATGTTGCATAGCTTAATCAACCAAAAATGGTGATCAATTGGAAAGAAAGAGGACACGAAGGCCAAGACCATTAAGCAGCCAAAGACCCAAATTGTATTGCTGCCCTTTGGGATTGTGGGTTACTGAAATTCTTCCAAATTCCTATGATTAGGAGCTAGGTAGAGTTACCACACCATTTGATTATTTGGTGGGATGTGGATCACTAACTGTTCATGATTGGGGACCAAGAACTCGAGATAGATGTCGTCGACATATATTTAATTACTGGTTTTTCCAGAAAGGGACAACATGTTCAGTTGTCTGGGTCTCATACTAGAGGGGAGAGCACAAACATGTTGATTGCAAGACATTGCCTAGGAACTCAAAAAACTCAGAGTGGGAAGATAGATATAAATACCATCACCAATCTCCCGCTAAGAATAATCCTTCATACTATGGCCCGAATAGGTCGGGTCTCGGGATTTGCATGAAGCAACAAAGTCTCATTTCCTGTACGCCATTGATTGTCTAAGTCCCACAATTTTCAATTAGTGTGAGGGATTGTTGGTCAATATCAAGAGCCAACTTATGAAGTACAAATTAGGAAAGTTGAAACATTTTGGCGATGGATCCATCTTGGTGACATTCTTCTTGGAATGTGTACCATTGTTCCAATATCAATGGATAGAAGTGGATGCACCAGCGCCCAAAGATCCATGGTTGATGAGCTGGGGTGAGTTGATGTATTGACAAGGAGATGGTCACCGAATGTCATTTTCCCCAGCATTTTTTGGATGGTTGTGCCAAAAGCTAATCATGGTAGATGATTGGGAATACATTAGCACAGATTTCTGAGGAGATCCCAACCTTCCACTTCCACTAAGCACACAGTGTACTGATGCAGGTAAAAACGAGTTTTTGAAGTTTTTCATTTTTTATACGTGTATTGAGATTTAACACTTGTGATTTTTGCAGATGTTGGACCATAGATACCTGTAGGGGTTTCTCCAATAGCCAGGCGAGTGGCACAACATATAGAGGATGCTCCCTATGCGGAGGGATCAGACTCGATCGTTGAGGTGGAATGCAACTTGGAATTCATGACAAGGGGCATTTCAGAATATGCATCGATTGATGAGGTGCTACTGCGATATTAGAGGCATATTGTAGGGGTAACCACCATACTACATCGGTTGCTAAACCGAGTCATAGAGTTTTGTTGTGCTACCATAAGCACCATGTGGTCGGATAGCCATCTCTAGTCTTTATTTTCAGCACTTATGTAGGCTTGAGAAGCCATGTGTCTAAGAACATAGTTTTTGACATTTTGATGTAATAATTTTTTTGCAAACACTATATATATATATATATATATATATCTGTTTTCCTGTTTATTTTTTCTAGTACGTGAAGGTTTTTGTTTTACTTATATATGTCACAAATGTCTATCTAATACATAATTAGCCAATGAATTTTTTAATGTGTTCAAATGTCTTGGAATATGTTGATAAGTGATGTAACCAAAGTCTCGTTCCAAAAGGCGAACTCACAAATACATTATCAAAATCTGAGGGTTTCTAACTGAATATTGTCTGTTAAGTTGTAGTACAATGATTTGTGAATCAAGATTAACGACTAACTCTCTAATGCCAACAGAAATGGCTTCTGACAAAAGCTCGATAATCACACTATATTTGGTAATATTATTAGTAGTATGACATAAACATATGCCTTGTAAATTCACTAACTCACCATTAGGATTAGATATTGTTGTATCTATATATATATATAGATAGATAGATAGATAGATAGATACAACAATATCTAACCCTAATGGTGAGTTAGTGAATTACAAGGCAATAATTATGTATACTACTAATATATATATATATTATATAATATATATAAATATTATAATATATATAATATGTATGTTTTCCTATTTATTGTTTCTAGTATGTGATTGTTTTTGTTTTACATATGTCCCAGATTTCTATCTAATACATAATTAGCCAATGTATTTTTTAATGTGTTCAAATGTCTTGGAATATGTTGATAAGTGATGTAATCAAAGTCTCGTTCCAAAAAGCAAACTCGCAAATACATTCTCAAAATCATAGGGTTTCTAACTGAAAATTGTCTCTTAAGTTGTAGTACAATGAGTTGTGAATCAAGATTAACGACTAAATCTCTAATGCCAAGGGAAATGGCTTTTGAAAAAAGCTCGATAATAGCACTATATTCAGTAATTTTATTAGTAGTACGACCTAAACATATGCCTTGTAAATTCACTAACTCACCATTAGGGTCATAGATTTCCCATGCGGCGGAAGATAAATTTTGTGTACTACGACAAGCTCTATCAGAAAAAATGACATAAATATTCGATGACATCTACAAACCAAGTAGAAAACGTGGTAAGTAGAGGAAAACATGTTTGCAAAAAAAAAAAACACACCAAACCAAACTGCACACTAATGAATCACACTAATATACAAATTATTTACATAAAATCATGCATAATACTTCTTGAGGTAAAGCTTGTTTTAAGGCTTAGCCAACTGATTTCCTTCATAGTCAAACAACTCATAGACACCTTTATGTAATACTCATTTAACAATGTAAGGCCTTTGCCACATTGGTTCGAATTTCCCAAATCCCAATTTGTCATTGCCTTGATCATATAACAAGACCAAGTCATCTTCAGCAAAAACACAGGGAGTAACAGTTTTATTGTATTGTGCTTTAACTCATTCCTTTTGAGCTTCAATTACTAACGCAACAATATGGTGAGTTTCATCAAGCCTTTCGAGGTAAATTAATTGTTCCTCCTCTGGTGAAGTGTCAGGGAGTAATTCAACAACTAGTTTTAATGAAGGAATCTCGCATTCAATCGGAAGTATTGCCTCTAAACCATACAACAACTGAAAGGGTGTGAATCCAATTGTCATCTTATTTTCGGTTCTATATGCCCACAGAGCTGAAAATAACATAAGGTTCCAATTTCGTTTATGCATCCCAGAAATACGTTGAAGCATTGTAACCAAGAGTTTTTTAACTACCTCAATTTGGCCATTGGCCTATGGATAGTAAGGATTTGAGTTGTTGTGACATATACCCAACTGAGCATTAAGATCTGTCATCATATAATTTCCAAAATCAGAGCCATGGTCAGTGATGATGGCTTGAGGGAAACCAAATCGAGCTATGACATGATTAAAAGGGAATTGAGCCATAGTTTTACCCTTGAAATCATATGTAGGCATCACCTCATCCCATTTAATGAAATAAACAATGACGACGATGATATAACCAAGCACCCCCTGGATCGAGTGAGGGTTACAGGTCATGAAATCAATACACCATTTGGCAAAGGGTATGGCGGTAAGAACTAGGTGCAAGGATGCGAGTGGGGCTCGTTGTTTGCAGTTATAAATCTGACAGGCATGACATTTTTGGACTGATAAAATGCAATCTTTGAAGATTGAAGGCCAAAAATAACTGGCGTAAAGGAAATTTTGAGTTGTAGCATATCCCGACATGTGACAGCCATAGGCCCTAGAGTGATAGTCATTTCAGACTCTCTCATCTTCTTCAAGCATTAAACATTGATGAAGAATTGAATCAACACTTACGCGATGCAAATTATCCCCAATAATTTGATAAGGTTGGGACTAATGTTGGATGTGTCGACATTCAGAGTTGGATAACTCTGGTAAAAAAATTTATGTCTGGAGATAGGTAATCATATCTCCATACCATGTATTGATGGTATTGATGAGGAAGATAGTTTCATCAGGAATCAACTTGTTAGATGTAGTAGATGTGGTTGCATTAGGAAGGTCACAAATTAACTCAGCGAAAACCAGTTATTTCTTTGATTTATCTTTGACAAATTCCAAATTGAATTCTTGTAAGATAACAATCCATTTAGAATACTCCCCCCCTAGCAACTAACGAGTTGGAATGTGTGTCATGGGGTTGCAAAAAAAAATCACAGTGGTTTTTCGTTAGATAATATAGTATCGAAAGCATTGAACATTGTGAACAATTGCTAAACCCAATTTATTGTCATAGGCATATCGAGTTTCCACGTCGAAAATATTTTTACTCAGGTAATAAATCACGTGTTCGTCTCCATCATCATCATCTTGAACAAGTACCATAGCAATAGTACTATCAACGACAACCATATACAATAAATAATGGTGATGATAATTTGGGGGATGCAGTAAAAGAGCACTAATGAGGGCATTCTTCAATGCATCAAAGGATTTTTGAGAAACTTCATCCCAAATTAATAGGATCCCTTTCTTTAACAAACAAGTAAGTTCCTTGACAAGTTCAGCGTAATTCAAGACAAAACAACAAAGGAAATTCACTTTTCCTTATAAACTCTGCAACTAATGTATAGAATATGGAGGGGGGAATTCATGATGGCCTCCACCTTAAGGGGATCGATCTATATCCCTTCCTTGGATATGAAAAACCCTAAGAGATGACAAGATTCAATTCAAAAGACACACTTATGCGGATTCAACAAATATTGTAGTGTTGATAATGAAGAAATATCTCTCGAAGGTGATCAGGATGGTTGTGACACTTAGTAGAATGTGTTGGTAAGTCATCAAGATATGGTGGAAATATATGCTTAATATCATGAAAGGCATAAGGCATCGCTCGTTAGAAGGTAGCACCAGCATTCTTCAGACCAAAAGGGATTTTTTTGTAAGCAAAGGTTCTCAACGGAAAAATGGAACCAGTGTTATGTTGATCGACGGGGATAATGTTAATTTGGTTGTACCCAAAAAAACCATCCATAAAGGAAAAAATCTTGCTCTCGACATATTCATCAATGATTTGATCTGTAAAGGGAGTCGGATAATTATCTTTATGACATGTTCAAATGATATCATGACAGTCAACACAAACGCGAATAGTTCCATGTTTCTTAGTCATAGGAACAATATTTGAGACCTAATCTATCAATGGAATAGGATAAATGAAACCAACTTTAAGAAGTTTTTCAACTTCTCCCTTTATGGCAGATGCCTTTCTAGGGTGCATGGGATGAAGATGTTGATGAACAAGATTCACATTTGGATAAGTAGGTATCTCGTGCACTACTATACTTGGATCTATGTCGTGCATCTCTTCGTACGACCAAGAAAAGACATCACAAAATTCTCCGAAGAGGGTGGTGTAAATCTATATCTCATCTAGAGAACAAGAAACCCTAATATGGATATTCTCGACAATCCCTGGTTTTATAGAGAGGTTGATGGGAATTGTAGCTGAAATGTTTCCCATGTTTCCTTTGGACAACACTTTGTGAACCAAAATATGTATCTGAAGTGGATGAGTCAGTACATCGGAAACAAGGGTTTCTAGACAAGAATAAATATCACCAAGGCTTGGGTGAAACAAAGAACGATGATGGACATCATTCGATGGAGTTTCCTTGAGAGACATAACTTTTGTGATACTCTCATAAGTTGGAAATATCTCATTCAAATGATCTAGAGAGTCCCAAGAACCGATCCACGAAGATTGTGAATATGTTTCTAAACTCATACTGAAATGATCATGAGTTGTAGAAGTTGCCGCAGAAGCCGAAATGACAGCCTAATAAGCTTTGTCTATAAGGTTGAGTGGCATAACATCACCAAAATAGTCAATCTAACGAGGACAAGAAATGATCCGAGGATCGTGACAAGTCGAGACCATGTTAATTGAAGTGACATTCGGAGGTGTAAGGGAAAAAGTGCCCATAAGGGAAGAGTCTTTGAAAAGACCTACCCCAACACTCTCATAAGGAATATCAGTATTCCCAATGTATGTCACATTTCCATTTGAGGAGTTGGAAGAGAAAAAGGCGAGTTGATCGATAGTGACTATTTTCCCTTAGTGAGGAAAATAGAGCACATGAAATAGGATATAAGGCCACGCAAAACATTGCATTTGTCTAGTTATGACCAAGTAGAATATTGTTATTCAAATTGGCATTGACAACTTCTACTTCTAGGTTAACATTTTTTCCTTCCAATTGAATTGGAAATTCACTGAGAATACCATATGGATGAGAACCTCGACCATCAAAAGCTTCTAAGGTATTAGGGGACTGGTAGAGAGGTGGAGAGCCAAAGGCTTTCCAAGATGAAAGGGACATGATGCGAGTAGAAGAAACCTCATATATCATAGTCTGATGAATAGTCTTCTCTTTGATAATAACTTATATAAAAAAGAAAAGTTGATGTGGGAGACGAGGAATGTGGTTTTTGAGGTCAAAAGTAATCAAATTTGAATCTGTAGGATCAATCCCTCATATGGTGGATAGTAATGCATTTCCTTGCAATGGACAAGTCTAGAGGAATTCCAAAGCTGACATTGCTAAAGGCGCTGGAGGTAAATCTTCCATAATATTATAATGATGGGCAGATACCACATTTGAATTATACAATGACTTTTGAAGAACACCTTTGGGAGGTGGTCCAATAATGGAATCATTACTAGGTAGTTCAGTATGAATAGGACTAGAACTAGGCAGAATGGAAGTAGAAGGCATATTAGTGGCATCATTTTCCACAACCGGTTTGGTAGAAATTTGATAATATTTCGATCGAGTAGCAACAAAGATAGGTTTCGCTCCACTCATACAAACTTGAGAGCCTAAAGATGTCAAGGATTGAGGTTGATCTACCAGTGAAGTCTATTATGACAAAAAGGGTTCTTTCAACACAATGGGTGTCCCTGGGGTGCCTTTTAATAGACGACGGGCTTTAGCATGATGAGGACAATCCTTGCTATAATGATATTCATCACATATAAGACAAGGATATTTCAACTTATATTCGAATGCATCATTAGCAGATAGTTTAGGAGGATCCTGTTTAGGGGTATCAGGTTTAGCCTTACCTTTACCCTTCTTTCTTCCTTTCGAGGCTTTGTTTTTTGTGGTAGATTGGACATCATTCACCTTGAAAGTTTTACCAAGATTTTTGGGAGTGTTCGAAGGAGGAGAAGGTGCAGTAGTCGAAGTAGATTTCTTCCTCTTAGAGAAAGAAGAAGAATTACTAGAATTTTTACCTATTGAGCCAATAATACCATCAACAGGGGGTGTCTCTATAGGTTTAGAAGATGTCAGATCACTTGAAGGTTGTGGAGCATCAAGTAAGAGATCATAAAGCGTTCCAGATTCTAAATATACCAAATCTAGATACTGAGCACATGCGATGGATTGTTCTTCAGTCACATAACCACCCATAGATATGTCTTTGTTGATTTGATTAATGAATGACTTATTAAACCATTCGGTTAAAATTTCATTAGGGATTTCAAACTTAATAAGAAGACGTCAACGTCTCCATTCATGGATGTGATCAAAGATGTGGATAGCAGTATTTTGTTTCAAAGATGTTAGTCGATGGGTACCAGTTTCATACTAAACTAGTAGTTGGAAGTGAGTAAGAAAATCCATAGCCAAATTGTTGAAATATTGAGAAGCACCTTGAGGTAACTTGATGTACCATTTGGTAGAAGCACCTGTTATGGTTCGCTGGAAAAGACATAATCGAATGGAATTGTCGACCTAAGAATTGGATGAACACCAAATGGTAGGTCATGACATGAGCTTGGGAATTTTCTCCAGACTTCCTTTCGAATTCTGGACAATCACCAGGAATTTTGGTAGGAATCAGAGGTCAATATAGTGAATGAAGGATTGGGTTGTTTGTGAGCCTTGACACATTCAGTAACTCAAATGTAGCTAAAAATGGAAATTAAGGATTAAAATTCATGAAAGGCCTTTGATAAGGTCCATATTGAGGATTCCAATCTTGTTGGTACTGATTTTTGCCCCCATAGTGGCGGATTTTGACCATAGGGATTTTGATATTGCCCCCACTTTGAGGAATTTTGACCATCCAAAGATTGAGTTTTCTCGAGAGGGATGGGTTCTATCTCAGAAAAGTTTGATATTGACCTCAGATAGGCCATTGAGAACCATAATGGGGATATATAGTCTATGAAGAGTACTGAGTGTAGAGTTGTCGATGCAATGGTTGACCTTGCTTATACGATGATTGACCTTGCTGCTGCAGTGGTTGGCCTTGTTACTACAGTGGTTGACCTTGTTGATACAAGGGTTGACCTTGTTGCTGCAACGGTTGACCTTGCTACTGCAATGGTTACCCTTGCTGCTGCAATGGTTGTTGATAAGACCCTTGTTGCACATAAGATCCTTATCGCTGATAGGTTCCTTATCGAATTTGATAGGTTCCTTGCTAATATTGATAGATTCCTTTTGTAAAGGATTACCATCTCCTAAAGGACAAGTTCCAGAAGCAAACTGAAACTGATCAGATGACCCAAAGGAGGGATTAGGACTAGATTACATTTGGCATTCTACTTGTTGATTGAAAGGTAGATTTTGAGGTTGTCGTGAACCATAAGGAGGGTATGGCCATTGGTAAGGTATTTGAGTTGAAAGAGGTTGATAATAAGGAATTTGACCATATCCAGAAGGAATACTACCAATAGTTTAACTTTCTCCCATAACGTGAGTTTGGGATCCACTCACTTAGGTTCCACCCGAAACAAGAGGTATATATGGAGGAGGTGGTTTCCCCCCATCTGGTGGGATAGGCAGTGGTACATATTTTCCACTCAATGGAGGAGGTGTAACCACTATAGAGGTTGAAATATGAGTTGAAGAACCAATAGGGACATTAACTATCCCAACCGTGACTATAGGTTGAATAGGAAGTGAAGAAACCATAGTTTGAACAAGAATTTGGGAAGCCATGTTCGAAATGAATGAGCCAGAGGTAGGTGCAATGCCAGATGACCATATGGTATGATGATAAAGTGAAGTTGCACTTGGAGTACCTAAAATTAAATGAGAAAGAAAGGTATAACCTGGCGGTAATAAAGATGCACTACTTTCAAGTGGTGGAGTTTTCCCACTCCCCATATGAGGAGAGGACACATATGGAAAGCCTTGAGGTAAAAAGTGATATTCAGATTCATCACCAAGACCCAGAGTATGAGTGGCTAAGACTTCCAGAGGAGGATCTTGAGGAGAGGATGGAATCTCACCTTCTGATGCCATGGGTGAAAAGAGTTGGCGAGGAGGAATTCACGATGAACAAGGAGAAAGTTCCAAAGGTGCGTCTCAATTATCAAATAGACTATATGGGCATTGAGGCAATATTATCAAAGGATCATAAAGCGAATTTAGGGGAAAAAACAAAAAATGTTGAGGAACATTAGGAGTTTTTTGGTTAGATTCTTGAGATGATGAAAACACTCTCAAGGTGGAGGACAAGAAGCAAGGGGTTGAATACTCAGGACAATTCTATGTTCAAAACATTGACCTTCAAGTGACTCTAGAATCTTAAGGTGGAATCCTTGTGGTGACCCTTCAGTGTCAAACTGTGAAGGGTATATGTAAGGCCAACTTGGCAATTTTGCAATGATGACCTTTTCTCAAAAAGAAAAGAGGAGAGTAGGTGATTTATTTGAGCTTCAATTAAAATTTACCATTAATAAGGCATAATGAGGCCAAGGATAACTTCATAGGTAAGACATGTTATCGTAGGTAGTAAATTTTAGAACTTAAAAACAAAAAATAAATAAAAAAGGGTAATCTAGGCAAGAGGGTTTACCAAGTATCCATGAACCACAATATACACCTTAGCTGAAACCAAGGACTTAACATATCGCGGCCAATCTCTGGGAATGATGTGTTTGGTGTATCACGGCGACTGACTTGGTTACCTGTGGCTAAAGGATGGGAACCTAGTGGGATCACCCAATATATATGCAACGATACGGGGAGTGCAAGTCCGTGTTAGCATTGTTTAATGCATAATCATTCGATGAGAGAATTCCCATATACTTTCCATATGTGGAGCACCTCCGATATACCCAAGAGTACTAGAGAATGATCCTGTATAATTCCATATGTGGAATGAGATTTCACCCCCTGGATACAATGTTGGCAGATAGCGACAACTACTAGGTTTATTGACGCTAGAACACGTCGCTAGCTTAGACGTCTAAATGTTTGCGTTAAGTTCCAAATCCTCCTTAGGTTAATTGAGTAAATTTTGAAATTTTTCTTGAATTATGTTTCAATTAAAGGGCCAAAATAATGTCACTTGAATCCCTAAGATGCAACTATATGAGAAAAGGAGAACTTTCCACTTCGATGAGAGCTAGACTAATCAAGGGAAGAAACTTCAATCAATAATGCATCAAACAACATGCCTTCCACTAACTTTCACTTTTTCTTTCCAAATGAAATGCTCAAAAGTAAAAATGTTTACTCTTCACTATCCTAAATGCAACTTTTTGAAAAGAAAAATGATTTTCACTTTTACTACGATGCACTTATACAAATGGTGTTTTTTCTTTGATTTTTGAATGCTCTAATGAAAATAAAGCATCAACTAAAGCAAAATGAGTATTTGATTCAAATGCTCTAATGTAACTGATGTATCAACCAAAGCAATGTCAAATCTAATTCAAAAGCACCTAAATGAAAATACCTTTCACTTTTTCTTTCTTTTGAACAAAATAAGCAATGCACTCTTTCATGTTGAAAATAAAACAAATTAATCCATGCTTGATTAAAAAAAATATGATTTCCAAATTCAAATGACCTAATGTAACTTGAAAAGAAACTTTGTGAAAGACAAGATAAAACAAATGCAAATTGATGTTTTCAATGATTTCCACATAAAACAAGGCTCAATCAATCAGCAAACTAGTATCGCAATGGCACAAACAAAGAGAAAGTGATGATTAATTGACCTAGAGACCCTAGAACAATCAAAACTCACATCAAGCACTTCAAAGCCAAAGTGACTAATTTGCTCATTAAACAAGACAACCGGACAAAAAAACTAGCAAATCCAGTCACAAAGGACAGGGAAAACATTCAAAGGCAAGGACACATTGGATTCTAGGGTAGAAACTGTAATTTTTCTCAAATCTATGAGATCAGCATGGCTGTCATAGCCAAAAACATGTTGATCGTGGTTTCAATGCGATTGTTTTAAGTAAAAACGTGCTGGTAGCGGAGCTATTTAGGTTAAAAATGCATTGGGCGAGAAATTTGGGAAAAAACAAAAATAATTTTAACAAAGATTCCATATCTAACACTCTAAATAAGTAAGCATTTAGTTTCCATACCTATAGAGGCTCATGCTAACTGATAATTCAATGGTCAGTCAAATTGATCAAAACACCAAACCAAGAAAAGGTATTGAAGAGGCTATGCCATCCCCAGCGGAGTTGCCATTTTTTTGTGAAGATAAATCCCCTCTGCAGACAGAGGTGATCTCTCTAGAACAAACAAATGCAGACTTTCCCAGATTATGCTTAAAAATGCAGAGAGAGAGAGAAACCTACCTCGCTTTGATGCTAATTGCTCAATCCTTTGATGATGACTTTGATCCCTTATATTCCAATCACTCCCATTGCTTATTCTTTACACCTGAGTACCTTCAAGAGTGATCAAAGGAAAATACAATATACAAGAGCATAGATAGTATATGTCAAACATAAAATATTTCATAGATCAAGGAGTATCAAGCTAAATGCATAAGTATTTAGATGTTATGGAAAGTGAACATTAGATGCATATATTAATGAATAAAAAGGGGAAGCATACAATCATTGCCTTGATGTTGGAGACCTCCTTTGGGTGGATGTCCAAGTCCAAGCCAAGACTCTTCAAGCACTCCTCGAAGTTAGATGGGTATCATTTAGGCATATTCTCAACATAGGAATGTAGGCAATCATTGACCAACCATTTGGGTATAGAGGGGATTTGATTAATAGGAAGGGAAAGGGAGTTAGGGGTCCACAAAAGAGGGAGGAAGGTCAACATCTCAAGGGAAAGGCCCTTAAAGGTAGGATCAATAGCTCCAAATGGGAGAGCTCGACCATATCTCTACCAATAACATCCAACTTGATGTTTCTAGAAGTTTCCAACATACGAAGCTTCTCCTCCATTTTGAGAAAACCTACCATAAGAGGTTCAACGTGGGATTTCATATCAAAACCTGTGCTGGCAGTGCTAGGTCAAAGAACAACAACATACCATCAACACATGCAAGTAGTGGAGCAAAGAGCGTAGGTCCTAAAATTTAGGATTTCAGTCAACCTTCTCCAAAATTGACTCAGGGCAATTTGTTTTCCATTCTTCAAGGATGTTTCAATATGTGTCACAAGATGAGTACACTTCACAGTTGTCAAAATTTTGGCACTTCAAGATGTGGTATAGGAATTGAATAGGGGGTGTGAAAAAATATTGTTTAACAACAACCGTCTTAAAACAAGATCATCCCTTCATGCAATCTTATAGACACATATTCATGTCATGCAATTAATCAAACATTCAAACAACTTGTAAACATAACCCCCTTACTATCCATGGTTCACACTAAGGTATAAGGAGAAAATACTATAATGGCTCAATCTCTAATGTCCAACTATGGTAATGGGATCTCCAAAGATCTACTATGTTTAACCACACTTGCCAAAATTTGATTTTCAATTCTCATACATTTTGTGCTTGAAAACATACCACATAATCATGCCACTTTTCCATTCCATAGATTTCATGTCAGGCCATTAAAGGGAGTCATGTGAGCCGTAGTCCACTACTCTGCTCTTCATCCATAATCTTCTATTTCCTGTAGACATACCATGTTAGATAAACCAAATATATGACATAATCAAACTCATACCTCAATGTATCTCAGGGGAGGCTATCACATCTATACAAGTTAGTCCATATTAGTACAACACAATATCTCAAATATATCAACTAATGCATGAATATCATAGCCATAACCATCTGCAAATTCCAATCCATATTAGAGAAATACATATAATATCAAGATCTTAAATGAAATGACCATAATCATTATGTGTATGATCGCAATGCATACAACAAAAAGTTAATTATCATGTAAGTCTAACTGACACACGCACATATGACCACAATGATTAACTATAATTTATCATGCATGTAACCACAACATCCATAGAATGATATGAATTCATATAACCACAATTCATATATCAACCATTAACCATCATACTTGCATGCCCAAACAGACAAACACGTATAATGATCTTCTCTTACCCTTAGCTCCAGTGTTGTAACCTCACTCTGATAATCCACATCTCCTGCTCCATCTTAGCCAACATATCAACATCATAAGAAACCAAGAACACTATGATGACACAAACTGCATAATACCCACCATTATGCATGTTTTACCTATTATGCATGCATAACCATATACATTTAGCCCATCCAGTTCAAGTGTTTGAACCTAGAATCTCTTATACCACCCTATAACCACCCCTCCCACATTTACCCAATTTCACAAGCCTCTCAGGGTAAACATGATATGAGTGTCACTATGACTTGACTCGACCTCTTAGTTCTAGTTAAGGAAGTGGGGCCTACAACTAAGATTTATTGACTTTCCTTAGGAACCATAGATCACTCAGAGGTTGAACAACCATCCTAGGTGACCAATCCCTAAGATAGAACCCTTTTTCTTAGACCTAGACATATAACTGCACCCTTGAAAAAACCTTCATGTGGTTGTGAGTCTCCAACCGCACCACAAGACTTTATCCATGCGATTATGACCTAATATCCCCAGTTTTGTGCTTGTAGTCCCAAGATCTGAGCCACCTTTCTAGGATAGCCTCCAAACCACTTCTCATAACTTCTTGTAACTTTCCAGAATCATATTTATCATAACGACAATGCTATCATTCAAAGTTGAAGCCAAAACTTGACCTGGACTGACTAGAACATACTAGATGTTTCATTAAATACATGGTAAACATGTAAACTATAGGTCATGAATGCATATTTGAGTGTAAATATTTGTAATTTGTCTAAGAATCACTGAGAAGGTCTAATTCCTTCTCATGTAGTTGCAATAACACTAGTTATCCCATGCATTCATCAACCATTCATTAACTTATCAAATCATAATAAGAGCCATAGCCAAAGCAAATCATAAACCATGCTTATAACCAACATATAACCAAAATATTAACCATGATAGAACAAACATCAAATGAACATATGAACAAGTACAAATTCTCATAAATCACAATAGAAAAATATCTCTTATTAACATATGTAAAATCCAAACAAGTCAACGAGTTGAACCAAATATTTCTTTCAGAAAATCACCACCACACCATATTCCAAGCATGAATGTGGGACCTCATGGGATAAACCAAGACATAATCGACCAAGGGAATCCAGAGGTTAAACCAACTCCACCTTCAATCTACAGCGATCTCGCCAAAATTGGTCGATCACAAAATCAAGACAAGATTGGATGCCTTAGAATTTCTTCATCATCCCTCGAGGAATTTTCCTATCTCCTCCTACTTGCTGAGGAGAAAACCATCTCTACGCTGAACCCTTGGTAATTTTCTTGAGACCACCTCACATGGTTCCAAAACCTTCTATGAATCCAAAGCCCAACCATGAAAATCCCATCACACCATGGCTATCTAGGAAATGGAAAGGCAAGACCACTTTTAAACCCAACAAAACGCATTCCAATCATAACAAAGGAACCAAATACAAAAAATGCATGAACCATGCATTCACACTTCAACTAGGAAATTATACATGCAACTTGTTACCTACAAAATACTCCTGCTGAAGTTGTTGATCCAACCTTCTACTTTCTTTCCTTTTCTTGTACTTTTCCTTCCTTTGCTTGCTTTCTTGCTTTATCATCTTGGTGCTCTCTCTCTCTAAAACTAATTCCAAATCCAAATTGACAAAAATCTGTGGACTGATCCTCATAAACCTTTTTATCATTAAAGCCCATATTTTCTTCATTTTCCTTTATTTTTCCTCTAATTTCCCTCTCATGAAAATATGTGTCTCTTCACCTTTTCCTTTATTTTCATAATCAAATTCCAAGTAATGCCTCTTTGCCTTTGCTAATGCCTTTGCCAATTTTTATAGAAATTAATAAACTAAAAGTGATGCCACTATAATGCTTTACTTAACATTCAACTTGGAATAAGTGTATCATGGCCTTGGTCTTATTTTTCCTTTATTATCCTTTATTACATGAACTTTAATCCGAGGTTGTTACACTCTGCAACCAAATTTCTTCCTTTCTTGCATGAGTGGTTTCCATGTATTCAACCTTTGTATTTGAAAGTGCCTCTACACACTACCTCTTTCTTATTCAACTGGTTGCTCGTCCAAATAGGTTAAAAACATACCCACTTGTAGATCTTCTCTGGTCGAGATCTCCATCCAAGTCAACATTAAGAAAACCATTTATGTCCAACACTTTGTCCAATCCTAGTATTCCTTGGTAGCAGAAACCATAATCACTTGTGCCACACAAAAACCTAAAAACCTAGTTTACTGTTATCCAATGTTCATTCCCTAGTTTTGAAGAAAACCTGCTAAATAATCCCATTGCAAGTGCAATTTTTGGTCTCATACAAACCATTTCATACATTAAACTACCAACTACAGTCTCATATGGAATATGGGACATGTTTGTTATGTAACTAGCTTTCACAATAGAAAAAAAAAGATAGATAAATGACTTAAAAATTTTCCTCTTTGAAGGGAAAACCTCCTTTACATTACCTAAATGAACAACTCTTTGATGGTACAAATGACAAGACCTACTTTGTATATATAGGAGTCCAAGGGGTCACAATATAATCAAATCCTACATAACAATAGTAATGTAAGGGAAAAACAATAACAATAGTGTGCTTCAATGGGGCACAACAATAACAATATGGGGGCTACATGGGCACAACAATAAAAATAAGGGGGATACACTAACAATAACAATAAGAGGGCTACACTATTATTATAGGGACCTAACATGCCCCTCTCCTTAAAAAAAGTGATGTTAAGTAGTTATGGATGCTTTTGTATAAAATTCTCATCTTTCCATGTGGAATCTTCAACGGGTAAGTTCTTCCACTTAATGAGATACTTTGAAATTCATCGATTTTGTAGCTATTAGGTTCTTGTTTTCATGACTACTTCAGGCTCAAATATGTTTTTTCCTTCTTTTTCAAGTTTTGGAAACACTTTTTGAACTACAAGCTTGTCACCAATAAGCTTCCTTAAGCATGAAACATGGAAAACTATGTGTACTCAAGAAGATGCAGGCAACTCCAATTTGTATGCCATAGTAACAATCTTTTGAAAAACCTTGTAAGGATCGTAGTACTTGGGTGATAATTTATTATCCTTCTTAGCTTGCTTGAGATACATTTGTTTGTATGGTTGTAGCCATAAGAATACCCAGTCAACTACATCAAAACTTCCTTCACTAGGATGTTGATATGCATGTTGTTTCATTCAATTATGTGCCAGATTGAGGTTATCCTTTTAAGAGTTGGATAACTTGTATGTAATGCCAGATGTCACTATTTCAGCCTTCAGCCTTGTAATTGATACATAAGAAACTATAACTGTGAAATGTTATGCAACCAGTGCACAAAATAGAAGAAAATATAGATCAACGACTTAAAAATTATCCTCTTTGAGGGGGAAACCTCCTTTACATTACATAAATGAACAATTATTGGATCATACAAATGAAAATACCTCCTTTTTATATATAGGAGTATAAGGGGTCACCATATAATCGGAGCCTACACAAAACTAATAATGTAAGGGCACAAAGATAACAATAGTGGGCTGCTATGGGGCACAACAATAACAATATGGGGGCTACATGGGCACAAAAATAACAATAAGGGGGATACACTAACAATAAGAATAAGCAGGGTAAGCTATTATTATAGGGAACTAACAATTTCCTCTTCCTCTTCTCGTGTATTAGGACATTATTCTATAGATAACTTTACACCTACAAGAATAGGAACTCTCACTAGTTTACTATATTGCATATTAAACCTATGAAATATTGTCTCAACATACTTCGTCTAGTTTAAACAAAGCTTCCTCCTTTCCCAATCTCATTTAATTTCCATTCCCAAAATTAATTTTACAACACCAAGGTCCTTCATCACGAATTTAGAATACAATTAGGTTTTCAAACACTGGATAATTTCTTTGTCATTTTCAATCAGCAACACATCATCCACATATAAGACCAAATAAATAACATGATCGCCAACTAATTTATAATACACACATTGACTCACATTTTTGCTTGTGAAGCCAAGTCCCTATATACTATCAAATTTTTTATACCACATCCTTGGTGATTGCTTTAACCCATACACGTACTTCTTTAACCTACACACCAATTCTTTCTTACCCTTAACTGCAAAGCATCCTAACTACTTCACGTAGTTATCTCCTTCTAGATCCCCATGTAGGCATGTTGTCTTCATATCCATCTCTTCTACCTCAAAATCAAAATTAGGAGCAACAAATAAAAGTAATATTCTATAATCTAACTTTGAAACAGGAGAAAAAGAATCACCAAAACCAATTTCCAACACCCAGTAATAACCTTTTGCTACTAAATGAGCATTATATTTCTCCACTTTTCCTTCTTAATTTATCTTTTTCTTAAACACCCATTTGTTTCCAGTGGATTTTCTTCCAGTCTACAACTCCATTCCTCATTCTTGTCAAAGATTGTTGTTTCTTCAACCATGGCCCTTTTCCAAAGCTTTTCATCTTTTGAACCCATTGCTTCCATGAAAATTCTAATATCATCATCAATAATATAGAAAGAAAATTTGAATGGAAATGAGGTGGAGTATGCCTCTCTAGTAGCCTTCTTTCCCGAAGCAATCTCCTCAAAAATGGAGTGTGTGATTCTTCTCCTTTTGATTATTTTTCTTCTATGGAGTCTGATTCTTCATCCTTCAGATCAAACTCTATCTTCTATGCTTGATTTTCCCTTAGTAGGAATCCCTATTTCACGACATCCTTCACTTCTCTAAATACCACATCTTGATTGTACACTACCTTATTTTTTTCTATGTTCCAAAGCTTCTAACCTTCTAAGCCATCTTTCTACCCAATAAAGATGCACCTTTCAAATTTACTATCCAACTTGGTGCTTTTCTCCTTTGGAACATACATATGCATCACATTCAAATACCTTGAGATGTGAGAGAGAGGGTTTCTTACCATTCCATACCACATGTGGAG
Source organism: Pinus taeda (assembly GCA_000404065.3). Classification (NCBI taxonomy): domain Eukaryota; kingdom Viridiplantae; phylum Streptophyta; class Pinopsida; order Pinales; family Pinaceae; genus Pinus; species Pinus taeda. The sequence goes on along the minus strand of APFE030386458.1, from coordinate 16,713 downwards.
TCTTATCCTCCAATGTTGATGAAGGTGATTTGTTAAACAGGTAAGACAAAGTGTCCACTACTACCCAAAATTCATGCTCTAATATAGCACCACTAAGCATGCTTCTTTCCTTTTTCCATGAGTGTCATGTTCATCCTTTATACAACTCCATTTTGTTGAGATGTGTGTGGAGTAGTCTTTTTTCATGTTATACCACGCTTCTTATAGAACCCTTTGAATTCCTTCTTGCATATCTCTCAATCATTATCTTCCCTCAATCCCTTAATATTCTTCTTTGTTTTATTTTCCAAAAGAGCCTTAAATTCTTTAAACCTGTCAAAGACTTCAGCTTTCTTCTTGGGGAGATATATCCTTGTATTCCTTGATAAATTGACTATAAATGAGACATAGTACAAATATTTATGTATTGATGGAACCGACACAAGTCCAAAGGAGAAACTCACCAAATTCTACTTCCCATATACACAAGTTCATAGAAATAAAAAAATATAGAGAGAAATTAGACATACTTACTACCATACCATTACTCTGCAGTATTCAAAGGCCCTTCTCTCCACTATGTCCCAGTCTTTGATGCCACAACATAGTCTTTTCACCAGAGACTATAATATTTTTTTCTCCACTTTTAGGAATAATAGAACTATTGCACCCATAAAGAACAATATTGCCTAGAATGTTGTACATAGTTTTGATATGAACACCCTACATCAACATCAATTCTCGAAAAACCATATTGTAGGTATTTTTCTTGAACACTATCTTTACTTCTACATCATCCATCTTGGCTACATAAATTATATTGCTAGCGAATATAGCAATGTGCAGAACATCAGGAAGTGTTCTAGTCCTTCCACCTATTAGATTCAACGTGAATTTTCCTCTTCATATGATTCTCCTCTTCTTGTCATCACCTAGGAAGACAAATCACCATCATATTTATTGTATTCATAGAACAACTCCCTATGGGGAGTCATACGAAAGGATGCACTTGAATCAATCAACTATGCCCCATGATCTATGTGTATACTAAAATAAGCCAAGTAAACATCCCCACCTTCATCAGATACCTTTCCTTTCTTAGGAGTTTTAGATCTACAATCTTTTTTGTAGTGCCCTTATTTTCCACATTTCTTGCATACATTTACAAATTTTCTTGGAAATTTATATATCACTCTAGATTTATATCTCCCACTTGAAGACTTATTTCTATTTCTACTCTAGGATCATCCTCTTACAGGCAAGGAATATTCGTTATGGTTCCCCACGTTTCTTCATCTCATCTCCTCTGACAAAAAGGATAAGACTCTTTAATCAAATTTTAAGGTAGTTGTGTTGCTACCTATGGCAACAACCAGATTATCCCATGAGTCTAGTAGAAAAATAAAAATGGACTAATGCACTTATCCTCATCTAAGATATAAATTTCAATAGATAATAATTGACTTACGACAATATTAAAGGAATTAAAATGCTTTGTTACCATGTCCATCCCTCATCCTCAGGTTGTACAACTTCTTCTACAGGAATAATTTATTTACCAGGGACTTGAACTAATGCAAAGTCCCTAACTTGTCCAATAATGTTTTCACTATAGCTTCTCCTGAAATATTTATTAATACTAAATTCGAGACACACAACCATATTGTACTCTTTTCCTTTTGATCCATCTTGTTCTAGTCTTATGTCAATATTTTTGCTAGTTTAGTACATAGATACACCACGATGTATTGATCTTTATCCACCAATAGATCCTCCATCTTGAGCTTCCATAGCTCAAAACTTTGTTTATTGAATTTATCGATCTTTATCTTTCCACTATTCTCCATTTCCTTTCACCATAAGAACCAATCTTGCATATATCCCACTATAACAAGGTCTACCACATGCCCAAGAAAAACGTGTCAGACACAGAGGCATCCCATTGAAGCCAAAAAAGATCTAATACCAATTAAAGGTTTTACGCCTGTATAGAAATTATTTGCAAGCTAATTCTAAAGAAAAATAGAAAATATATAATGGGAATGTAACACCCTCCTCCCACATCTACCCAAGCAACTAGCTAACTAGGGTAAACATGTGACAAGAGGTTACTATGATATGATTCAACCTCCTAGGTGACCTTAAGGAAATGGAATCAACAGAAACACAACATGCATACCTCCCTCGGGTGCTTCGGGGCCCCCAGAGCTAATCCACCACTCCAAGTACCCAACCCCTAAATTAACCTAGCATTTAGATGAATTAAACCCAAAGTTTCTCCCATGACAAGGTATGCATGCAAATATAACCCTATAGTCACTCTCATAGGCTTGCCAGCCAGTGACTAGAGACCCAAATTGTCAGTGTTATGCTAGCAACTCTGGGATTTAAGACACTTTTTCAGGCCTAGAGCCCATGTCACTACCCAAAATTGAACCATCTCTTCATATTAGTAAAATAACATGGAAATGACACTAAAGAAAATACTTTTTCAAGACCTTGACTGGATCCCTACTAGCCATAACAAAAAAAAATTCAAACACTTAGTAAATATGCAACCTACTGTAAATAATATATTTGAGCATAGGGGTATCATATTTATCTAATATTCACCATGAAGCATTGTTTCCTTATCACTTTAACTGCCATTCCATCCATTAGCTCATAGATACATTGATCATTCAATTACAAGTAAAAACATGATGAAAGTAATACATGAATACTCCCATAAAACATATACATAACCAACATAATAGGGATAGAAATATCAATGAAATTAAAACCATATACACCAAATATAATCCATCATAATACTCATAGAAATACCAAGATAAATAACCTTTCATTAATGATGCAAAATCCAAACCCGAGATGGGACTTCCATGTTCCACCCAACTATAGAATGGCTGGGCCAAATCTCTCTTCATCCATTCACCCCAGTGTCATATTCCAAGCATGAATGTGGGATCTCATAGAACACATCAATGAAAACTCATCCATGGCTTCCAGAGACCATCCAACTCAACCCATCAAACAGTGATTCCACCACCTGGCCGGACATCACCAAAACCATCATCATATTGGTCTCCATCAAAGCCTTTGAGAGCTTCCATAGCATTTATTCCAACCAAGGCTTCCAGGACTAGTAACTCAACCCACAGCTTATACGGGGCTTCTAGAGCGTTTCTCTAACCAGGGCTTCTAGGACTAGTAATTCAACCCACCAAGGGCTTCTAGATAATTTGTCGAACCAAGTGTTCGAAGACTACTAACTCAACCCAAGTTGTTATAGGGATTCTATAGCATTTTCCCAACCAGGGCTTCCAAGAACTAATAACGCAACCCAAGCTAAGGAAACATGAGGATCAACGAAAACAAAACAATGAAAATAAACCCACAATCACCATGGATATCTAGGAAATGTCAAGGCTAGGAAATCCACTATCAACCCTGGCCATCCTCCATGCCAATGATAGATCACCACCAAAAATCCACATGCATTTTCCATGCATGCCAAAACTAATTAAGGAAACATACATGCAACTCAGTACGTGCAAGAAAATTTGATGTACCTACTGATCCTAATGCCCTCTTGTGATTTCCTGCTCTTACTTTGCCTTCTTGCTCCAAAAATCCAAGTATGCCACACCCTCCAAGAGTGCTCCAAGAAAACTCTAAGTCTCCAAGAGTATGAGAGAGAGACAATAATGGGAGAGCTCAAAAATTGAATGACCAAGCTCTACCCACTAATCCTCAAAAGCATTTTTATGAATGAGGCCTCTATTTTCTTCAATTTCCATTATTTTCCTTCAATTTCCTCCTCACATGCAACCATTTAATTTTCACCTCCCTTTTCTCCTAATTTCCATTATTTTCATAAATAAAATGTCAATTAATGCCTCTAGCCTTTCCAAACCCTTTACCATCACCTCTGACAATTTCCTTAGCCATAATAAACCGAATGAACACCCACCAGGATGTTTTCCCCACCATTCAGCTTGGAATACGTGTCCCATCACCATGGCCTTATATATTTTTACATGGAATTTTCACTAGGGATGTTAAAGAACCCTCCTCCTTGGGGGAACACCATCCTCGGTGTTCAATGACACCTATAATCAACGAGACTACTGAAAACAAAACATACTACCCATGGAGCTTTATAACAGAGATCGTTGCTGTATTTAGAATGATCATTTGCTAAAACATGACAAACATACTGTTTAACGGAGCTTTATAACACAATTCATTATTGTATTTACAATAGGCACACAAACACATACACAGTTGCTTCAACCAACAAATAACCATACTGTCTATGGAGCTTTATAAATCCATCTCGATACAATATTTACAATAATATACACATATGTGCATTTGCTCAATCACCAAATAAAAGATACAATACCTGCATCTGCAACAAGGGAAACCATAGGTTGACACCTCCACCCTTAGGTAATACTAGGATTTACCTCCTTCCTAGGAAGAACATAATCCACTGTCATAGTCAAATTGCATCGAATGTCCAGTGTTATAATCTAGTGCCACTTGTCCTCTCACTGAATAGTTACCGGATCGTTGTTACAGGGTGCACTCCCTATGTGCATCTGATTCCATCTGGAACCTTCCCTCCTCTGCTACACAGCCCCTCGAGAAATCCAGTCACCCCTTCCATGTAGTCACTCACCTTCAAAGTTCTGTTGGCACTCCCATCTCGGGCAATCCATCCCTTGGTAAGGCTTCCTCACATTGGAAGATACAAAAACCAAGGCATATCCATACCTAAAACCCATCATACCGGTCATATCATGCTCATGGAAATCAATGGACGCTATTGGGTACTAGTGTCCCACGATGGCCTTGTTCCTGAATGCTTTACTTGCATACTGCTACATTTTCCAATTCCTTTTGTTGTTGCAAATTCTTGTATTCGATTTCAACCACCCAACTAGGTATTTCATGCATTCTTGTACCAAGCACATAAATTCCATTATATTTAAAACAAATTGAAATAAATTCACATCATACCTCATTGTTAGCTCATCAATAAGGTGCATTTGCAATCTTGCTCGCTTCCTACCACAACAAGTCAAACTAGCATATTTGACCAAATCAAAATGTATAAAAATATCACATCAGGTTAGATCAAAACATAACCATCAAAATCATAAATCACATGTAATTGTGATAAACCATACTCATAATTCACATGTAATCATCATATACCAGAATCATAAATCACATGTATAATAAAGTTGAAATAAAATATCGATAGTTATCATTCATCAATTCTTACTTCTGTCGTTGTTCTAATTTCGTAAGCACACCGGATCGATTTCCACACCTGACAAACACCTAGTGCCTTCTCCTCAACCAAGTGCACATATGCATAGTGTGTATCACACACATACAACCACACACGACATAGAACCCCATGCAATACATGCACCTAAACCTGACATACAACCATACACCTACACCTGGTGTACAACACAACACAATACATCTATACTTGATATACAATACCACACAATGCATGCACTTACACAATGCACATTCCTAGTACCAAATTCCTCAACACAACAAGTATGACATGCACACAATACCACACCGTGCACCAGTATCATATGTACAACATGTACACAATACAACCTGTACATCGCACCACCTGCACAATGTGTGCACAACATCACATGTACGTGGCATCACTTGCACAATGTGTACACAATGCCAGATGTACACTACCCCACTTGTACAACATGCACACAATACCACATGTACGTAGTACCACATGAATGACATGTACGCGACACCACATGTAAACAATGCCACATGCACTGCATGAACACAACACCACCTACACACA
>APFE030386457.1:103539-145081 GCA_000404065.3 Pinus taeda | reverse complement strand
ATCTTGTGTCTCTTGTCTTGGCTTGTTTTCTGTCCATCATTTAATGTTATATCTGCACTTTACTTTATGTACATGTGATTGCTAATCTGTGGAATATAATAAGAAAAAGAAGTAAACTGTTATAAGCATAGAACATACCATAACATAACAACATAAAGTACCATAATGAGAGGTTTATCAATTTCAACCTTAAAGTAAAGGTTTGGATCAACTTCAGTTCTAGTGAATCCCAACTTCATTGGATAGCTATCAATCCTCTCATACGAAGCTTGAGGTGCTTGCTTCAATCCATAGAGATATTTCTTCAACTTGCATACATGAGATTCCCAATCATGAACCTCAAACCCCTCGGGTTGTTCCACACATACTTACTCTTTGATTGAACCATGCAAGAAAGAGGTCTTGACATCCATCTGATATAGGTTCCATCCTTGCGAGGGAACAAGGGTTATGATTGAGCGGATGGTGGTGTATCGGGAAATAGGTGCAAATATACGATCGTAATTTACACCTTCATTTTAAGAGAAGCCTCGAGTAAGAAAGCGACCCTTTAACTTTTCTGCACTTCCATCAACTCCATGCTTGATTTTGTAGAGACACTTAGAGGTGACAACCAACTTTTCCTGGGATCTAGGGGCCACATCCCAGACATCATTCTTCATAATTGACTCGTATTCTTCATTCATAGCATAATTCCATACTTGATGCTTCACGACTTCTTTGAATGATGAAGGCTCATTTTGAATGATAGTGCTCATGGCGATCAAATATCCTTGATACTTGTTCAACTTCTTCCTTTCACGGAAGGTCCCCTTTGGTGCGATGTGTCTCTCAAAATATTTGAGAGTCTCCCTAAGCCATGAGGGTCTCATTTTGGAGGAGGAGAATCAATAGGATCCATAGGTTTATCAACATCAGGCATCGTTTCATCTTCTTTTGCACTTTGATTTCCGGTGCTAGATTATTTGTCCGTCCTTAGGATAGGAAGCTTGTTGATCTTCCTGAGGGCCATATCTTCATCGAAGATGACATCATGACTTATCTCAACTTCCTTTTGACCAACCACATAAATTCTATATCCCTTAGAATTTTCATTATAGCCCACAAAGATTCCTCTCTTCCCAGATGCACCCAATTTTCCTATCTTCTCTTTCGGCACATGAAAATATATGAGACTTCCAAATATTCTGAAATGAGAGACATCAGGTTTCTTACTAGTGAACATTTCTTCGGGAGTCTTAGAGTCCAATGCTTGATGAGGGCATCAATTTTGAACATACATGGTGGTATTTGTAGCTTAGCCCATAGGAACTTCGGAAGGCCTTGATCATTTTCCTCCTTGTTAATTCCATTTCTACCATCCCAATGCTTCTAGAATTCCTTCTCCAAAGTGATCTCTTAACTATCTTAGAGGGAGATTGTTTACTTCATTGGAACCCACAGATTACAATTTTATTAGGAGAAAGGGATGAGAAAGCTTTATATTCTTCAATATATTCCGCAAGTTAAAATCATATCGAACAATTCCCTTTCTGTTTAATTGATACGACAATCACTCGAGCATTTGCTAGGATTTTGAGACCTTTTTCAATGAATTTATTTTCTTAAAGTTATGTTCTCAATTAAAGAAATTAAAGAAAAGGTGAAAATGATGCAATGGAAGGATTTCCTATTTTAGTGCCTAAGAATGCCTTGCTAAAGTGAAGGGCTAGGTATTTTCTTGACTCAAGATTAGTCACATTTGACTTCCTAGCATTTCTTTTAATTTCATTTTTGTTGTTTTTATATTGTTATCCTTGAAGTTGGTGATATACTATGTGTGTAATAGGAAGTATTAACTACTAAGCACTCTTAAAGGTGATATTGATGGATGACTAACTTTAAATGTCCCTACTTGACACTTTAGTATAACATGATCATGCAAAGAAATTATTAATCAATATTAAAGAGAAGATGATTAACGTGGAGTGTTTCTTAACTTGTCATATAATTCCTACATTTTTGGCCCCCAATAATATATTTAAGGCTAATTTTTGGTTGTTACTTGTGGAGCTTTCCTTTGGCTCAAAAAAACATAGAGGATAAATGTCAATTGCATTGGCAATGGACATCATCAAAGAGGAATTCACCAAAAGTAGTAGAGGACATGGGAGAAATTGGTACAATGAGCAGATAACCGCTAGAGAAACACTGAGGCACCATAATATCTTTTGTATTTAGATTCACTCGAAATTAACTAGTCACAAAAAGTAACTTTTTTTTTACGAATATTTTCATGTATACAGAAATACTAAAAACACAATTTCAGACTAATTAATCAAACTAATAATTATCTAATAGTCATGATTTATAATTAAATAGTATAATATGATTAATATTATAGGAAAAAACTATAGGGTCTGACTGTGAGGGGCATTATGTTAATATATGTACACTTCTCATTGTATTAGACAATCATCTCTAAGAGTGTGATATCCATCCAATGAAATGTACTCCTAGAGGCCATTGTGGGATTGAAATTTTTTCTTTCAATGGACAAGTGGTGATATATTTTCTTAGGCCTTAGTGTTCTTCTTTCCTAAGGTTTAGACACTACTCACATCTAGCACCTTCATTCAACCAATTGACTGATCTTTTTTTTTTCAATTTGTTTTCACAAGTTATCTATTCAAATTCAAGCTTCTGTGATCCATATTTTGAATATTAGAAACCTTTTCAGAAGAAATAACATTGGAAGACTATTGCCTGATATTTTTGTTTTGTTTATACTGGTCATCTAGCTACATAATGGTCACTATCAAATTATGAGGTATATGTCGTATAAATCTTTTATAGTATACTTTATTTTATATTCAAGTATTCATCGTATTTCATGTCTTATACTCTACATTGTATCTTGTTTCATTTTGATGAGAGGAACTCAATATTGATGGTAAGAAGCAGCAATTGAAGAAGAGAATCTGTCTAGTGATACCGTTAGAGCCAATAATTGCATAATACACATTCATAGAGACTGATGGTCAAGCCTTTAGAGTTGGTGAATTCACTTTCAATGCTTTGGCAACACAATGATAATGTTTTGAAATGATGAAAAAATATTTCATGTGTAAATTGTAGTCCAACAGATATTAAGTTGGAAACTCATATTTTAATACTTGATATTTTATATAATAAAATTTATATGGTTGAAATTATTTTTATTTTCACTTGATATTATTTATTCCTGTAATTAACATATGTAACATTGTATTATCATATTAGATAAACATGCACATTGTATGGCATTTTTTTTAAATTTAGTCGCAAAATCATACTAATTAATTTATGTTGATTAATAATGAACACATAAAATCAATCTAAAACTACTATATTAGTAGTTTATATTAATTAATGATGAACACGAATAAGATGAATATATGACTAAATTAGTCATTTATAATGATTAGGAATGAAATTAAATAAAATGAATAGAAACTATTAAATTATTCATTTATATAATGAATATGAAAATACCAAAAAAAGATAAATGACTACTACAAATGATAAATTTTTTATTAAAATGATGACTAAATTTTGCATATATACGACTATTAGTAGCTAATATATAGTATCTTATAACACGACTAAAATTTATTCATATTTCTTTGGTCATTAATTGGTTTCAAATTATGACTAAAATTTTCATATATATGATTATTAGTAGCTAATTTCCAGTATCTTATAACACGACCAACAGTTTGGTCATATTTATTTGGTAATTAATTGGTTTTCTCGAGGATTAATATAGTAATATATTTTTTTGTACATTTGGTCATTAATTGCGACAATTAATGACTAAACCAATGAAAAATTAATGACTAAATATACTACTAAATGGTAAAATTGAGGAAACCAATTATTGAATAAGCTAAAAATGACTAAAAGTTGGTCACGTTATAAGATACTATAAATTAGCTACTATCGGTCACCGATTGAAAAATGGTCATTTATATGCAAATTTTAGTTGTTTTTTTAGTAACTAATTAGTCATTTTGTACTAGTGATTGAAGACAAAGAAGGTATGGAAGAGAAAATATGAGAAGCAAAGTGCTAGCCCTAGTAGACCCCAAAGAAATTCAAGGAAGTACATTTTTTCCTTAATGCTTTAGCTAGTGGCTTGTAGAAATGTATTCTATTCGAGGGGAGTAGATCCTTGACTTGTGCTTAATAGAAGATGGCTTCAAGAGAATCCAAATATGACAGATGCAGGAAATAAATAAAATAATATCCAACACTATGTATCTAATTATTTTTAGGTCCACAAAATCAGCAACAAACATAGAAGGAGAGTACATGAGATCAAGAGGAGTTGTCCATGTAAGCGTAAGTTTGCATATCATATTGATTCACTTTTTATTTTAGCTCACAATCATGAAATTGCATCGCCATATATTATTCTTATTCTTCAATTGGTGTGTTCATTATTAGTCTTTGAAAAAGCCTTTAATTTCCACATAACTTCTTTTTGAGAAATCCATGAGAAAAAATAAAGCAGCAAGTATGCCCGCAAAGTATGTAAATCCCTGATGGGGAGAATTTATCAAGGCTTGGATAATTTGATAAGAAGGCATAGGTTTAGGGGGGTAATTTTGAATGCCTTTAATGGACGAATAGATTGTTAGAGTTATGATCATCTTGGAGGAGCTTATCATGTTTCTCATGCTCTACCTTGTGTTTATCTAACATTGTTTTATTGTGGAAGTTATTAGTATTCTAGTATATAAGGATGATGTAGGAGATCAAGTCTTACTGAGAATTTTACCATGCACATCAAATATTGCTAGGATCACTTCTAGTGAATGAGAGATCGGTAAAGTTGAAGATTTAATCTACAATATCAAACCACATTTTCCTTTGGTAAAGGCTTCATCGTGTTGTACATGTAAATATGCCACTGAGTTAAGAATGTGTTGAAAAACTTACTTTGTAAAACCTACAACTTGTCCATGATAACTAATTAGGGTTTCAATCTTGCTTATCTGGACCGTGTTTTGAGTTATACTATTACGGGAGTATGGAGTTTCCATGTTTGTTGATGTTTGAATAATGTGTCATATTTGATGCACTCCTAGGGCATTGATCGAGGTTGTTGATTTTTCAAGATCCAGCTAGGGTTTTAGTATTCTTGATGTTATTGGAGCAGAATTTATGATAGTATCATTGGATTTTAATATGTTGTGGCTAGAACATCAAGATAATCCCTTGTTTTGATTCACATGTTATTATATTGTTGTCCAACTACATGTGGAAAATGAAGAGTGATGTTGTGTTTTTGCTTCCTGCTAACATGCAGTGGAAAATGAAGAGTGATGTTGTGTTTTTGTTGCTTGTTTATATGTTGTCCATAGAAAGGGTTTGTGCTTTCTATTCTTGAAGAATATTGTGTAGTCAGGGTTTGTATTTCACATCCATTCTTGTTGCTATAATAGTAATTTTTGTAAGCACATATGCACTCTATTGAGAGATTGGTTGCTAGCTACTCATTTGGATTGTAATATGGTTTGAATGGTTGTTGGTCATTTATTTTATGGATACTATTGGTACTAGTACATTATTTCTATTACTAGTGTTGTTGAATCAATGCTAGCATTTTGTACTGATGCATGAGTTTGAGAGTGGAAGTTGATATTGCATAGATTGTAGAAAAGGATGATTGAGTATGTTATTAACATATTGATTTCTAATGAATGGTTTTTTTAGGAAAGTGTTTCCATGTTTTTTCTAGCTCATAAAGTGTTTCCCTTTTCCATTGATATCAAAGGGGAAGAGAGAAAGACTAGATGACTAGGTATTTGCATGAGGTTTCCATCAATGCCAGAGGGGGAGATTGTTGGCACTGTTGGCATGCTGGCATTGATGTCAACCTATTCATTGATCATGGTTCTAATGAGTTTTTTATTTCAGGTGGTTAGAGTGATGAGCTATTGGTTCTATGGGTGATTGAACTGATCCTTCGTAATGGAATGATGATAGTGTTGCAACTGGCAGTAGATCTAGGTAGTGAAACATTGAATTTTACAAGTATATATAAATTGTCGAGGTATTAACACTCTCACCCAAAGACACAACCATACTATTCTCATCAAGCTCTTATTTCCCCACAACACTTTATGTAGGCTTCTTTTTCTATGCTTGTGGCACTTCCTATTGGTGAGAAAATTAAAAATCAGGCTCCAAACAAGCGAATTGCCCATGGAATTGTTTGTGACCTCGAAGAATTGATTTGATCTCCAAGCATAATGAATGACTCTGTTGAATAAATCTTAAATAATATATGGATAAAATTGAATTTTTTATTTAGTCCTCGTGGTTTTGGAATTCATTAATGGCTTGAACAAGTTTCATTTGGTCTAAGAAGTTTCCCTAATCTGGTCATGGAGTAGCAGTGTTAGTGGCTTGATTTGGTCCATAAGTGCTCCAACTTGTTGTAGTGATTGATTCATTAATCACAAAGTTAATTGACACATTTGATTTGGTATCATGGTTAATGAGGCAAGGGTGTAGCCATTGTGAACACATTGAATGCTTATGTGCAGTGGTGAGTTTGATCTATTGGTTGGGTTCCCAATTAAATATGTCAAGGATTGGATCATTATGGAGGTTTTCTAAATGGTGAAGGGAATGTTTCCTATCGATAAAGGAATGTGATTTAGCATAGAAGAAGGTGGATCAGGATGTAGAGTGGGGAGTGTGCAGAAGGCCAAGTAATGAATTGAATTAAGAATTAAGCAATGGAATGTTCACTATTGTAGTTTCTTGTGTTGATGTGAATCATTGAGATAGTACTTATGAGATGCAATTGCATGCAAGAGGATGGAGGCCACAAAGTATACAGCTGTAGCATGTGACCTTGAGAAATATGGTGTTTTTTTGGTAGAGTGTGCATTGTTGTGAGCCAGTGATGAGAAGTTGCACATAAGAGAATTGTAACAGATTGCATATCCCTCGTACATGGACAATTTGTAGTAGAACAATATGATGGTGCATTAGAGCAGGTTTTAATTACTTCTGTGTGTTTTGAATCATGAGGCAGAACTAGAATAATGCAAATTGATCTCGTGTGTTATTCCAAAGAAGTATACCAATAGTAGAGTATGATGTCAGTGCATTGAGTATAGAAGACAAGACACATGATTAGAGTTTTGTTGTAAATTTATGCTGAGTTGTTGTCCTATAGTTACTAATAGTGTTTTTGAAGTGTTGCTGGAGTATACGACTAAGCGATGATAGTATGAGAATAGAGTACTCCTTGTAGCATACCTCAATGTGTTTTATTATTACCTTGACTTTTGTTCTCCAATGTTATGTAATGTAGGATTTTTTTATTCCAAAGTGTATGGAGTATCGAGTAGTGATTTAAAGTGTTATTCTAAGATGTTATGGTTGAGTGAGAGGGTATGTTATTTGTTTCTAGGTTGAGAATGATGAGAATATGCTTATGCTAAGGGAAGATTGGTTTTATGTAGAGTTAAATATGATGGTTTTTTTGAGATGTTGTTCACTTAGGGCTTGATGTTGGTTGAGTGAGTAGATTGGTTGCCTTAATGTATTTGTTGAGCTAAGTTGTTGAGAGTGCTTAAGTTGTAGAGAGATAGTTGAGTTTGATGTATGAGGTCCAGTATGAAAACAAATGAAATGGTGGCCCATAGTGATTGAGGAGGTTGGGGCCTTTAACAAGTGGTGGCTTGCCAAGATAGGGAGTTGGATATTCCTAGTTGGTAGCAACCAACAAATAGATGTAAGGGAGTTGTGGCTTCCTAGCTAGAAGTGGCCAACAAATAGTTGCAGAGGGATTTGGGGCTTCCTAGCTTGTAGAGGCCAACCAAACAATGTAAAGAAAATTTAATAATAATAAAGAAGAGAGAAACAAGGTAGTTTTTCTCCCATAAGGCTCTCCACCATAGACATTTTTTTTGCTTATATATGGTTTCTATGATGTTATTATGCATTTTATATTGTTGTTGTTTCATGTGTTGATGAATGTTTAAAAGGGAAAATAGTTTAATAATTGGTTAATAAGCCTCACCACAAATTCAGCCCCCTCCAAGTAGTGACTTGGTTTCCAACAAAAATATATGCATTCAAGAAGGGAATCCATTGTTTATTGTTTCAAAGTCTAATGCTATCTTACAATCACAGTCTTAGATCAACCCTTAGGAAATTGTTTCTCAATATTAGATATCTCTATGACTTATATTTTAGTTTCACTGACACCAAACACTTTCCCAATTCCATAGGAGTTTAAATATTTTGAAGCACCTTTATCTTGCATAAATATTGAGAACGTGCATGTCTTTCAGTATTCTTAGTCACCTCCAATTTATGGATGTTGGTGGAACCCAAACTTTACGTTGTGTAAAAATACTCCAAATTTTTCTTTTTCCCAATCATAAAAATTAGCATTAAGTGCCTAAAAAAAAACACACACATAAACCTATACTTAAGTGTAACTAAATAATACCAATTTTTAACTACCAAATTTTTCGATAACCTCTCATATTCAATCGTCCAAAATAAATCATCTATCATGAAATCCAAGTATGCCAATATTATAATTGATATTATTTGTCAATTTTCACAATCAACACATAAAGAGAAAAAGGCCAAACAAAGTACCCCCAAGTTATGATAATTACATTGAGACATAATTAAACAATACTAAACCCATATTTCCATGCATTAGGTTTGCTAAATTTCCCACTTAGCTATTTTGTCATTTTTACACAATTTTTTTAAAATGCATGCCGAAAACAAAATTAGGTATGATAAGGAAGTCTAAAGCATGGACATGCTACTTATTGTTGTGTTAGGTTGTCTTCATTCTAAGGAATAATGACCCTATAACCCAACAAATCCTTTCTAATATTGTATTTCTCTTTCCTACTTCTTCCTTCTCAATCATTCACATTGAGATGCTTATACTTTTTCTTTTTTAGACAAAGTTCGGTTGCTATATTATATGCTAAAAAAAAGGAGTCAGATCTCCATACAAACAGTGCTTTCTGAGTGATTTGGATCAGAGGAATTACAAAATGGGACTCTTCCTTGATCCTAGTTCTAGTAGTTCTGCTTTTGAAACTTCCTAGGCTACTGTAGATCCTAATAAACTGTAAAGACCAAAATTTACAACTGCAAAGCATATTTAATCTATATCTATGTGACTAATCTGCCTGGCCATGGATTCCTCTGGTTTTGGGTCTGGTTCCACCTGCTTTGCGCTAGAGGAGCTGGGTGCTTCTTTATTCTTTTTGTCCAGCATGTACTGCAAGATTTGGATTTACTCCTCTGCATGGTTGCATCTATTTGCCATATTTCTGAACTGCTCAGAGAGAGATGATGCTCTATACAAGAAGAGATTGATCTTTGTCCTGTATTTCTTATTCAGAATCCTGTATTGGTCTTCTGATCTTGTCTCCAGGCTCCTGATTTGGTCCTGCATAATGCGCTGCTGCGACCTGAGCTCATCGAAATCTGCCTGAAGATCTTTGCAGTGGAGACAGTCTTCTGATCGCTCCATTCGTTTAAGCACAATCTTTATCTCGCTGCTCCTCCTTACGCTGCTCCAGACACAAGGATTTCAACCTTGCTTACGGAGAGGTCTCTTCCTCTCAGCACAAATCCGAGCGCTTCGGGCTGGATCACAAAACTCAACTAACACACAATTTCTCCTTTCAGTATTCCAGGCACGGAGATGCCAATTTTCTCTCAGACGATTTCGCTGGGTGTGAGGAAGGAGAGTCTTGTTCGTTGTTTTTATAGAGATTATTGGATCATTTCGGGAGGTTGAATAGTTGTGAGTCACGAGGTAATGCTTGCACCGAAGAGTCAGTTGCAGGTCCCGCAGGGTATGGGCGACCACTGTGAGGGGACTTTGCCTGCTTGAGATTTTGTGCTCTCGCACGCTACGGATCCCCTGTCTGATTGCAATCCTAGGCCATATCCTTTCAGATCGTCCTTCCCTATTTTTGACACGCTTATTCTGGTGTTTTTGCCTATTTCCATATGTTGACTGACTTTTATCATAAGCGGGGGTTGGAGTATTCATGGCAAAGGATGGAGTGACATGCTGGAGTTACAGTGCAGTAGACCTATGGATTGTTCGCAAGCTTTGTTGGCGAACTTATCCGCCTCTTTGTTCAGGCCACGTAGGATGTGGTGATAACTAACTTCCTCCATTGCTGTGTGCAGTATTTGATTTCTCTGGTTTATTTGCTGAAGCAATATATTCGGAGAGCTTTGGCAATATACCATGAGGCAGATGATTATGGATGAATCCCCAAAAACATTTACCTTCGTGATCCCGAGATTAATTAACTGAGTAAGGCCCTGGAACAGTGTCAATCCTTCTGCTCTGTTATTGGAGTTTTCTCCTAGTCCCCATTCAAAGCTAAGGATGCATTCCCCATTTGCATTGCAAATGAGGCCCCCTGCACCCGCCAATCCCGGATTAGATTTAGCTGCACCGTCAAAGAACAAGCAGAACCTATTGCAATTGCTCAACCATTTAGTGAACTCCTCTTCCTTTAGCCTCAATTTCCAACTATTGTTTTCTTCTCCTGCCCTTTTCCTTTGCCTGTTAGTTTCTTGTGCTTTAGGTATATTCTCCAGGGTGTAGCTGAGGAAATTCCTCTCTTCTACACTATAATTTGTTGCCTTTATCCTTCCTCTGGTGTTATTTGTAATTGCTTCAATCGCCAACATTTTTGCTTTGTGACAAATTCTTCTAGTGCAATGTCCCTTATCCTGGAAGACCTTGCCATTTCTTGCAAGACAAATATGCCAGAGGAGAGTGTATGGGATGGTATTCCATACTCTTTGTGCCAATTGGCTTCTTTTTTCTTTCCATGGACATTTCTTCCTCCAATGGTATATCGTTTCTCCTATGGTGCTCTGAGCCGCCCAGGTTGACTCTCCAATTGAGGCCATCCTCTTCCAGCACTCTTCTGCCACCAGGCATTCCAAAAATAGATGCTGCATAGTTTCCTCTGATCTGCAGTAGTTTGGGCACCTGGATGGGCCCAGGATGCCTCTCTTTCTTAGATTCTCTGCTGTCAAAGTTTTCCCTTTCAGGAGCAGCCAAATGAAAAATTTGATTTTTGGTGGTGCTTCTTCTTTCCACACTAACTTCCATTGGTTCCAAGTTCCCATTTGGTAGGTGCTGTCACAAAGATATTGGTGCCCAGCTTTAACTGTGTAATGGGTACCTGTTGGGTCCCATCGATACCCATCTATGTTGCCTTCTTGAACCGGGGCCTTACTGTGAAGTAACTTCTTGAAAGTGTTGAGGCTGTCTTCTAGCATATTGGGAGGTTCCGGGAAGCGCCATCCTATCCATGCGCATGTATGGGCATCCCATTCTGCTATTTGTGAGAGATGGTGGAGGCCTTTGTTATTGAGCCAATTTACTATTGGGATTACCTCTGCTTTGGATCCCAAAGGTTGCTGCCCCAGGATTTTGTCATTGGAAAAGTTAATGCTGCTTCCCCCTCCTGGGACTTTAGAGATATTTTGTCGCATAAATGGGATTGCCTTCTTGCATAATTGCCAAATTTTTGTGCATTCTCTGTTTGGTATATTAGAGTCCAGGAGTTTTTGCCTTGTGCAATTTAAGTATTTTAGCTCCGGGACTTTCTTCCACCACGTTGTTGGACCTGTGATCAATCTCCATACTATTTTTGCTCCTAGAGCCAGGTTAAGAAACTTTGGGGATCTGATTCCCAGGCCACCTTTTTCTTGTGTCTGGATTATGCTCTTCCATCCCACTAGATTGAATTTATTTTTCGCTGTCTTCCCTCATTGCCAGAGGAAGTGTCTAAGAATTCTTTCCATTTTTTGATGGAAGATAGCAGGAGCATGATATAGGGAAAAGTGATATAAAGGAAGAGATGTGATACCTGATTTAAGAAGCACTAGCCGTCCTGCTGGGTTCAACCACATTGTGCCCCATTGCTGCACTTTCCTCTCTATTTTGTCAAGTATATCATTCCATGTATTAGCTTTTAGTGGACCCAGACTAACTGGCATTCCTAGATAGGTGAAGTGGTTCCAAGTTAGCTTGCTAGGGACTCCGAAAATGCTTGCGATACTGTGGATGATATGATTTGCTGTGTTCCAACCATAGATGTAGCTCTTTGCCTGATTAACTTTCCCTCCTGAGTATTCCATAAATTGGTCCAAGAGCTTTTTGAATCTCCTTGCTATTGTCGCTGAGGCTCCTCCTATCAGCAGAGTGTCATCCGCAAACTGTGAGTGGTTGATGTTTTTTGCTCCTTGTTCAATCTTGTTGCCTGTTATGAGACCTACTCTACGATTGTGATCCAATGCTTGACTGAATGATTTAGCCATTAGGATAAACAGATAGGGTGAGAGCGGACAGCCTTGTCTGAGGCCCCGAGAGGATTGGAAGGCTGAGCATGGTCTCCCATTTATCAAGGGAGATATCCAAGGGCCAATTATGCATGCAGAAATCATGTTGATGAAAAGGGGATCAAATCCCATTTTATGAAGAATAGTAAAGAGATAGGAATGCCTTACTCTATCGAAGGCATTTGCAAGGTCCAACTTTAGGACGAAGCCTTTTTCCTTCCTAGTCAAGCTTGAGTGAATAGCCTCTTGAACAAGCAGGATAGAATCTGAAATTTGCCTATTGGGAAGGAATCCTCCTTGGTTTTCAGAGATCATAGAGGGAAGATGGGGTTTAAGCTGGGTGGCTAAGATTTTAGAGATGATTTCATAGGCTGAGTTACATAAAGAGATTGGTCGGAATCTTGAAAAGGAAGAGGGTCGGTTTTCCTTTGGAATCAGAGCTAGGTAAGTGGAATTAGTAAATCCTCCCATTTTGCCTTTTTTCATTACCCACCGGATCATCTTTAGGAGGTCTTTCTTTATCATTGTCCAATATTCCCGATAAAAGCTAATAAGGAATCCATCTGGTCCTGGAGCCTTGTCCAGGTGTAAGCTCCAGATGGCTTCTCTGACTTCCTCCTCTTCTACTTCTTTCATGAGTTTGTTGTTCATCTCTTGATTAACTCTTTTAGGCATGTGCTGGAGCATGCTTGAGTAATCCTCTGCGCCTTTTTCTTCAGTTAATAACTTGCTGAAATGCCTTGTAGCAGCCCCTTTTATTGATTGCTGAGTGTTATAGCTATTTCTTTCATCATCCATTATATCACTTACTGTGTTTCTGATCTTTCTAACTATTGCCTGGTTGTGGAAATATGCAATGTTCTTATTGCCCTCCTGCAGCCAGAGTTGTCTTGATTTCAATCTCCATTTTGTTTCTTCCTCCCTGAGGGTCTGGCGCAGTTGGGCATAGAGTTTGTCTTCTTGCTCCTTATTCTGATGGGATAGTCCCTGCATTTCAATTCTCTGTTGCACTTCCTCCAGCTCTTGTTTGATTTTCTTTTTGTGCTCCTCAAGCTCTTGGTAATTACTCTTTGCCCAGTTCTTTAGGTCTTGCCTTGCTTTTTTCAATTTTGTTTCCCAGGTGTGAGTCGACGATCCCTCCACATGTTGAGTCCAGGCCGCATACACCACTTCTCTTGCTGCTGGTGACCGATTCCAGTTTGCGCTGTATTTGAAAGGGATGGGTCCGAGAGGACAATGGAGTTGAAGGTTCAGCGTAACCGGGTAGTGATCAGAAGCCGACACATTGAGGAAATTTGAGTATCATGTTGAAAAGGTGGAGAGGAAGTCTATGCTGATTAGAAATTGATCTAATCTTTCCATGATGTTGCTTGAGCCTATACGCCTGTTGCTCCAGGTGTATCTACGGTTTTTGGGTCTAATGTCAACTAGATCGTGGTCTTGAATTACTGTCTCCAATCGGCTTCTGAAGGGATCAGTGATGAAGTTGCCTCCTCTCTTCTTATTTGCGTGCAGCACCAGATTGAAGTCACCAGCTACAATAAGATTAGCATTTCGATCCATTTCTATATTTGTTATCAAGGTGTCCCAGCAGATCTCTTTCTCTCTATACTGATTTGGTGCATACACATTGTATACAATTATTTATTGGCCCCCTGTTTTACTTTCAAGAGCAGTTCTGATCCAGCTTTGTTGGTTGTTGGTAGAGCTGCATATCCATTTGTTGTTGTCCCATAAAGTAGCTATGCCACCTGATGCTCCTCTTGCCTCGCTTATACTTCCACAAAAACGCTTCTGATGGCTTATTACTTTGCTCATATCCCTTTGATCTTGCTTTCTTTCCTGAATAAGCATGATTTCAGGATTTTCACTATTTATTAGTTCCTTAAGGGCTACTAGCTTGGAGGGGTGCCCTAATCCCCTACTGTTCCAAGACAGCATTTTCATCATGAGTTACCTGATGTTTGGAGAGGTGCTCGCCTCTCATGTCCCTTACTGCTTTTTTCTTTTTCCTGGGGCCCGAGAATGAAGCTTTCTATTGGGGTTTGTGTGCCTAGAGCTATATCTTCTTGGGCATTTTCATCTCTTTGCTGCTTCGTTGTTTTTCTTCCAGGTCCTGGTTTTTTCTGAAGATCACTTGGTGCTCCATGCTCCTTTGAAGAGTTTCTAGTGGTTCTTGAAGAGGGCGGATCAGGAGGAGGCTGCTTATAGGGGGAAGCGGTTTGGGGGGGGGGGATCAGAGGACTGCAGTTCCGGGCCAGACTCCATCTCAGAGAGGATCAGGAAGGGGTTGGAAGAAGGGGGGATTGGTGGATCAAGGTTCAGAGATGGGGGGGTTGAAGGTCGAGGATTAGAGGTTCCAGGGGCATCAGATTCTGGAGGGGGTTTATGAGGGGCTGATGACTTTTTCTTTTTCACAGGCTCCCAATGGCTGTCCTGCTCATTATTATCAACATTAATCACTTTTGCACATCTATTTGCGAAATGTCCGTATTCGTGACATACCTTGCATTTGAAAGGTATCTGTTCGTAGTCCAGTTGTTGTATGTGGCTCCATTCATCAACTTTCAGCCTGATCGCCTCCGAAAGTCCTCGACCTAGATCGACTTCTACACAGATCCTTGCGCATGCCTGCATGTTGTCTTTTGGTTCACTGTGATCTATGTATTTTCCAACTGCGTTACCTATTGCTTTGACAAAGTCGTCCCCCCAGCAATGTAGAGGGAGGTGGGGCAACCGCACCCAAACTAGAACAGCATTTGGGATGTCAAGTTCTGGGTCGAAATCCGGGGTCCATTTGTTGAGGTAGAGACCCCTGGAGTCCATAAAGTATGGTCCATTCCTGAAAATTAAATCTTTGTCTTCTTTTGTTTCGAAATGAAATGTATAGTATCCCCTGCCACAGA
This sequence comes from Pinus taeda, assembly GCA_000404065.3. Classification (NCBI taxonomy): domain Eukaryota; kingdom Viridiplantae; phylum Streptophyta; class Pinopsida; order Pinales; family Pinaceae; genus Pinus; species Pinus taeda. The sequence continues at coordinate 129,770 of APFE030386457.1, read as the reverse complement.
ATCTAATGGATATTTTTCCCTGAGTCTTGTCCGACCAATTTCTTTCAACCCACCTTTGCACTGTTTTGGGCGATGGCCAAAGTCCTGTAAACTGCCCAATGAGCCCTTTCTCTGCAAGAGAAAGTGCTACCATGCGAGGGATTGCAGGCAGCAGTTGCACTTCCTGTATTACATCAAGTTTTTTAACAAACTTAGTTGTTGTTGGTCGGATTCGTTGTAGAGGAAGAGATCTCACCAGATCGGAGAAAGCTCGATGCAGATCCGGATCCCCACGGGGAGGATCCGGGGGATCCATGCTGGAGCAGAGGTAGGAGGCATGCGCGCTCAGCTCTGGGTCCGCTCAGGCGCGCGCGCAGCAGCTCGAGTTTGATAACTAAACTAACTTCTTGTTTTTCAATGATATTGAGATGCTTATACTTACAATGGAAAAGTAACAACCATAATTTTCATAAGGGTAAAAAAAATTAAGATAAGTACCTTAACAATTAATTTCATAAATTCTTCACTAACTGATCAATTATGTTGTGATTTTATTTCATGAAACAATACCCAAGCTCTCTAAATCAAATTCTATCAAATCACATCTAATTGATGACATCTAAAATCTCTTAATACTTCATTCTAAACTTTTTAAACTCTTATTTCTTAATGATCACATCGACATGTACATAAATAAGCTGAGGAAATAAACATAATAACTAACATGAGGGTTGAAAACTCTAAGTTGGGTCCATTAACAATACATTTCATAGAACCATCACTAAATTAGAAATTTCCCTATAGTATTTAATTACATGAAAAATAATACAAGTTCCTTAAAATGTAATGATGTGGAATCACATATAAATGATGACATATAGGACCCCTTATTCCTTCATTCTAAATATTGTTATCTAAGCCAACAAATTAAAGTTATCATCACACTTCAAAGACTAATACTTGCATTAAAAAACATGCCAGAGCCGAGGTAATATGCCTCAAAAATACATGCCACAATGTGCCTAAGAGTCCTATCATGAAAATGAAACATGTTTTATGGATACCTATTGATTTTTTACAAGCTGAGAGAATAGAAAAATCTAATGCATTCTTAATGTGAAATCTATTGATATACCAAGATGAATTGTAACCGTGATTAGACCAAAAATGATTATCTTCATTGAAATTCACATAGAACTTCATTAGAGAGTGTGTATGGTCATTACACATGTTATAAAAATAATATGGAACTCAAAATTTTATGTTATACAAGATTCCTCCAAACATAATTTTCACAAGGTAAAAAACAAGGTTGAGCATTCAAAGAAAGGCATGCTACGATCTATAGTTAATGATGTGTCATAGAAAATGAAATTACACCCTTACTTCATAGAAAATGAAATGAATTCTCAAAGTGCACATAGTGTCCCTCAACTAAATTCTTCTTAGCTCCAAAACTACCATTTTTAAGAAACATTGACGAAAACATAAGAAAACCTTGTACAAAATTGCATGTCATGGCCAAATACCCAGTGAAACTAAATCCAAAATTTACCACATGTAGAATTAACACTAAGGATTCCAAACTATTGATGGTGTGGCAATGGTATGATGGGAAAATCCATGTCGTATGCATTTGAATGCCTACAATGTAAATTTTATTTAATGAAAAGAACCCCATGGATTGAAAGATGCACTCCATGCATTGGTAAATGCACATCTGAGATGCTAAGAAGATGAAAAGATATAATATTTCATTTCAGATCTTCTTAAGATTCCAAAATACATTCAACTATTCCAAAAATGAGTTCTTGTGACCTCCATCGTCATTATTGTTTGTAACATTTTCCAGAATCTTTCCTACTAGAAGCCCAAAAAAAATGCAAGTCAATGTGTTCAAATGCACACCTTATGATGGATGATATAAAAAATATGTAATATGTTATATTTGTTAAGTCCTAGTTTCTCAAAGTGCATTCCAGAATTCTAGAAACCACACTTAGAATCTTCAAAATTGTTATTTTCAAGTGAAGTTGCGAAAAATGCACACCCTAGTAAAATACCTTAGTGAAATTATTTTTTAATTTCTTAGAAAAATGAAAGAAATTGTCACCAAAATGCATGGTTAGAATTGTATAGGGACTTAGATAATGATTTGAAAGTTGTTAAGCATTTTATTTTGTTATATTCTTTGAATACCTAACTTCAAAGATTAAATATATTGGTCGTTCAATTCAAACTTCTCGATCCATCATCATGATTCATATATTAATGTTATATTAAGGAGACAAAGAAGATGTTGAAAGTGAAATTTTGTCACCATGTAGCAAAGAGATGGAGCATTATTTCCAATAGTGTCGAAATCATTATATTCCTAGCCTATGAGATGGATGGAATTTCTATTTTATTACCATTTCCTTATGTATAGGAACGATTATGATTGATTACAATCCTTTTAGTTTTTATTTCTTGACAAAAATACAGTTGTATTAGTAAGGTAAAATATATAATTAATGTATCTTTTTTTTTACCTGGAATGAAAGCACGAGAAATCCTACAGGACTTCTTGACATTTCGTGGATGGTAAACCAAGTAAACCATCAACCTTGATTATGAGGCCTCGCCCTAAGGGAATCAAAGAGAGTTGAACTCATCATCAATAAAAATATCAAATAATTTCACATTTAGCTCTAGAACACTTGAGCTAACCCTTGGGGATATAAAACTGATGTATATGATCATTGACTCTTATAATTAGGGTGCATAAGAAGTTTCAACTGTAGCCTTTCTAATTTGAACTTTTTTTCTTTTTAGTGATGATGGATAAAATAGATAATGATTGAATAGAATATTTTTAGTTTTTGTTTCATGATAAAAGTATAGTTATATTAGCAAGGTCAAATATAACATTGATGTATATTACCATTGCTTTTTGTATTCTGGGTGCCTAAGAAGTTTCAATTTTTGCCTGTATAGTTTGAACTTTTATTCTTTTAAGTGATGATGGATAATTATGTCAAAGACACTAATGAGGGGTTAGTGGCCATTTAATTTCGACTTGATATAGAAAGTGAATTTTATTTTAGGAAATAGAATGATACAATTAGGATGCATTAAAGGTTTATGAAGGATTTACTTTTTGAGTATCATTAATTTGATTTAATAAATAAATAAATAAAATTGTGAGATATCTATGGCATTAGGATTAGGAGATTTCTCTTTAATGATAATTGCTTGTCAATGCTTTTTAATTATTTAGATTAGCCTCTTTTCTTTACTTAGATTATTATAGTTTTCTTATTCATCAAATAATTATCATAGAAAAACCAATAAAGAGACAAGATACACATAATGTAGGCAATCAGCTAGGGCCAAAACCTCTCCAACTTGAGAGGAAACCCCAAACAAATTCTTCTTCTTATAGAGACTTCAATTGATGAATACCAAGACCAACACCCTTGACATATTTAACCTCTCCAAGACCAAGACACAAGGTTTTATTGATGAGTTTATTCTTCCTTGAATCAATGATAGTCAAACTCCTTGCTTCTTCCTTCTTCTCAGTTACCCTTCATAATTTCGGTCCCTTGGAAAAGATCTCCAACTTTTGGCTCTAATTCAAAAACCCTAGCACATATGATTAACCACTTTTGACCCTTGGTTTTCCTCGCTCTAGAAGGAGACTTCTTCCTTGAAAATTCAACATGATATATTTACCAAAAATTTTCCCTCACAATATGCTTGTAATACCTCGACCCTGTTCTGTAGTAGAAAACACCGTATTCTCACACATTTGGAAGACATTATCCCTAAAACAAATTAGAAATTGGCTTAGTTGACCTCCTTTTTCCTTTTTTTATGATGAGGTCTTATTTCTTGATGTCTTCACAATTCTCCTTCTATAGAATAGCTTGTCCGAATTCTATCCCACAAATGAAGGTTGAGCTGCCTATATATAGTGGTTTTCCAATGTAAATTATCCGACTCGAGAGAGTCCTAGTATGACTTGTCCTTTGGTGTAGGCTCATTGCTCCATTTTAAGGCCGACTTGCTAGAGGTGCTTAAGATTGGCCTTGGAGGGACTTTTTACTCTTTCAATGACACATATATACGTAACATGCCAAAGAATGGGTCTTTCATACATGACATTGACTCAATTTGACTTTATGACCAATCCTAAGAGGTCACAATGGGAGCCTTAACTAAAAATAAAATTCCTTGCTCATGAGAACAATGAGACAAGTTTTACAAAAATAATTTTATTTTATTATTTACATGAATTACATAAAATCCTAATTACACATGTCATTATTAAGACTGAACCTAGTTACATTTTTCAACACTCCCTCTTAACTAGAGATGTATTCATAATCCATACAAGGTACTTGGACATTCTCAATATGAAAAATTCTGATAAGAAGATTCGGATTGGTAATCCATGTTTATAGCATCATGTCAACCAGAATTGTCACATAGCAAGGCCTTGACTAACATTTCTATATATTCACAAGATTAGAGCTCAACGTTGGTGAGACCAATGATGTATAAACACCCTCATCATTGTCTCCCTTAGGACATACCCTACCCGAGTTCTCAAAGTGTGTTCCACTAGGACTATTCTTATCTTGGAATCCCATTCCTCAAAGAATATCGATCCTCTATGACTACTCTTATCTTGGATTCCCTAAATCATCCTCAAAGAGTATCAAATGTTAGATGCTTACCCAATCCTGCATTCTGTCTTCCCAGTTGAAGAAAAGAATGATGTGTCTATCTCTCCCTCAACTTAGGGAGGACATACCCATTCCACTGAAGGAATGTACCAATTCTTATAAAGGAATGTACCCAAGCTTCCTCTTAACTAGGGACTTGACCAAGCTCCCTCTTTACCAAGGACTTTCTTCCAGCAGCTCTTTGGGTGGATATCATGGAACAACAATCTACTTGTAGAACTCCTTCCTTTAATGTCATGGATTTCTTCTTTGTTATAGTGTCTATATCTTTTGGGACTTCTTTATAGGGTACAAACCATCCATCACTTTCCTCCATGAGTCATGTCATCCTTTCTTCAAAAAATGATCCATTAGTCCATATATGGCCTTCCTTGATGCCATGCTTCCTTCTTCATGCCATGTTTTCTAAAGGACATTTCATCTTGCTACATGGTCATAAGTGTTGGAAGACATTCACAACTCTTTCCTTAGTAGTCTTGCATAAGCTCATCTAGGTATTTGTTCAAAAAAATGAATCATTAAATCAAAGTTACTGATGTGATGGTATTTCATCATGACACCTTATAGTTTGCATCAAGATCATGTATACATATCAACACATCTCCAAAAGATATATATTGTCAAGGGTCTCTTTCTTTTTCTAACTTCATTAAAGTCTTCATATATTTCATGGAGATATCCTAGTCAAATATTTTAGTCCTTGGATGTTTATTTCCTTCTTCATATATGGATATTTGACGATCTCTTTCCTTTCTTCACACATTTTTCTTCTCAGGAACTTTCAATTAGAGTTCCTGCAATTATTGTCAACCACGTCATATTTAATATGAGGATATATTATGTTGATTTCATCTAGTTAATGTGTGACTCATACCTTCCTGTATATTTTCAAAGGAGGAGATCCATTCTTTTGATCATGCTCCTAACATAGATCATTTATTCATATTACCTGCAACCATATAACATGACCCTAGTTTATCAAATGCAAGCATACATACCTTATTTTCTTTTAGGTCATCTAAACTTCCTTCAACAACTTTCTTGATTGAAATAACTTCAACCCCTTGATCTGCTTCACCTCTTTTATCATCATACCATCATCCCATGAATTCCACAAATCGAATTTTTTGATGAAACACTTGCTTCCCTTTTAATCAGTGATAATTCCAATGAAGATTCAAATAAAGGATCTTAAGTATCCTCATCTCGAAAATGTTTCCCTTTTAACTGATGAATGATGAGCTCTATACTAGATGAATTTTCCTTCTTTTCTATTTTTTTCCCATAAGTGCCACTTATGCTTCTAATGAGGTTACCAAGAGATATATCCTTCCACAGGTAACTTCCATATACTTCTATTTCAACTATATTTCATGCTTCTTTATGATGATGTCATGAGATCTTGCTTTCAATGCTTCTTAATGCATCTTATAATTTTATATAGTGACTCATGATAGCCATATCTTACAACAAAAAGCTTTAAAAGAGCTAGGTGAGGAAGACTATCTTAGTCATAATATAGATCTTTTACTTCCTCTTTCTTGGACTTCTTCTTTTCAGATTCCTCTGCTTCTTCAGTGATATGGGCTTCTTCTCTTCCTATTTTTTTATTGTCTTTCTTGAGCTTAGGAAAATATCTATAATAATTCCCATATTATTTACATCCATAGCATTGAAATTTAGCCATACTTTCCTAAAAAGTAAGCTTCTCAAACTTCCCTTTCCTTTTAGCAAATATTTGACCCTTTTCACTTGATCCTTCATCACATTTTATCTTCAAATTTTATTCTTCTATATTGCATAGAGACCACAAGTTGTTGAATGGATAACTTTATTCTCCTCATAGGAATTTGATATGAGGTTACCTTTTTCATCAATTAGTGCATTTATAACAATGGATATCATTTCTTTATCAGATATCATCTCTCATAGATATTGCAGTTGAGTTCTTATTTGAGATGCTTTTGAGAGACATTACGATATCCCTTCATTCTTTGATACCTTCAATTTGTATAGATTAGATCTAAGTGATATGATATTTCTTATCGCACTTTCAAATAATAGTTCTACCAATGTCTTATCATGTATCCCTTTTGATGTCTCCAACTCTGCCATATATGGAATGAAGGGATCTTTGATAGACTCCATAAGATTCTTTTGAGTCATTAGATCCTTTTCCATGTATTCAGATAGTGCCTATCCTTCAGATGGTTTGGACACTTTTCCATTGACATGATGAATAACTTCATTTTGTTCATGGACTATCTCTATCCTACTTTTCCATGCAAGAAAGTTTGATGAACCAACTACCTTGGTGATCTCCTTGCAAAATGAAGTCATTTTACTAGATTTAGATTATAGAATAAAGGTACTTACTTCTCAAGTGAAGATGAAATCTTACACTTGATCCCTTTTTTGATGATGATTGATGGTTACTTCTTGATGATGTCTTAATGCTTCTTGGATTGTCTTCTTCTAGATGAAATCCTTGCTTCAATAGAAGGGAGATTTCCTTTATAACTTTTGATGATGACAACATCCTTAATCTTTCTTCCCTTGGATGAATATACTACAAGTTTATTTGATTTGTATATTTCTTCAACTTGATTAGGGTCTTAGTGGTATTGATGACTTGAGGATCCATGTTGGGAAGGGGTCCCCTGGGCTAGTTTTAGGTTAAACACCCAAGTTTTGATGTAAAGGTTGATAAAAAGATGTAAAGTGTCTGCAAATTGTGGATGTGGAGCATGTATTTAGCTAGTAGTCAAAAAGGGTTTTTACCCTTGTTTATGTAAATTTGAGTTGGTTTTTGAGATCTACCCATAGTCCACAGACCATGGGATTGTATAACTGGGTGTGCCTTAGTGAGTCTAAGGTAGATCTATGTCTATGTCTATGGGTATGATGAATGGATTCTTAGAGAGTTAGTGCAAAAAAGTAAGTCTTAGAGAAGGAAGAGGCTCTGCAGCTGAGTGCGCGGAGGCCTGCAGTAGTGTCTACAGCTGAGTGCGCGGACCCCTACAGCGAAGTGCGCAGGGATGTTTTGAGTCTATAACCTTAAATTAAATATCAATAAAGGAGACTGTTGGAGAAATTCATGTGTTTACTTGTTTACTTTTGTTGTTTATGTTTGCGACTTATGTTGTGATGAAAGAATATATTTATGAAATAATAATGTATTGATGCATGAATCTACTGGATAAGTCTTGTCAATTAAACGCAATACATGTTAAGTATTTACTTATAATACTTTCTATTATGTTTATCAAGAACTTAAGCAAATATGTATGGATTCCAATCTGAGGCTAGTCTATAATGCACATAATTAGATAACCTACCTATTAAGGGTCTACAGAAGCTGATCGTAGACAGTTGCGGAGGTCTAAGAGACATTTGAAGGAAATTACAAGGCAAGCCCTAAGGGCTTAGAGGTCTACGTGAAGGCATATTTAGGACATAAAGGGACATCAGACTGATCTCTAGATGTGGAAACTTAGTTCCAACATCCCCCTATATTGCTTAGGGTGAGACTTCAGTCTGCGCTACATGGGTTGATACCGAAAGGGCCAGTATTGTAGGGTTTTGTTTGGCACAACTAACTCTGAACCTGGGTCAGGACCCACTAATCCAACAAATGGTTTCGTTGCTGGGACTGGGATTTGCTTAAGGAGATGTGTGATGTCGCATCACTAGAATCTGACCAAAAAGGAAATTGAGAAGTGGTTGGATAGAAAGATCCACAAATTCGTGGCATAGGAAAACAATAATTTGTGCCTGTCAAAAGAACAGTGGTTGGACATATATTTGTACACAGAAATACATGACATTTTCTTTTGCACCTTCCCGATCGAGCTATATGAGTGGATAGCTAAATTGGCAGACGGCTAAGGAAGGTGTGACCGTCCAATAGTGTGGACTCATGAACTAGTGAAGAGGTTGGAAGCTTCTAAAGATACGATCGTGCGTGTTGTTGATCACTAGCTTGATCGAGTTATAGGAGGATTTGTGATAGAGTTCACGGTTGATACCTCAGTTAGCTACAACAAAGCAGAGCGATGATTCTTCAAAGGGCCGCGAGGTAAGTATCTAAGATCTTCGAATACCTGAACTAAGATGTTGTTTTGTGAAAAATAGGTTATGTCTTGATGTTTGGAGCTACGTGAAGTGGAAATATTTTTAGAGATCGAAGGAAAACAGGTCCTGAATATAGCCCGCTGATCCTTTGAGCAATGGAGTGTTGTACAACTGATAATGTAGAGTTTTCCACGAACTCATCATCCATCCACTCCACCTCCACCTTCACCTCCAAAGCATACAACTTTGCCCAAACCGCAACCACCACCGCCGTCATTCAACATGTCGAATACAATGAAGTTGCTAGTTTTCAAGGGTATAGGGAGTGAGGATGAGGATCAATTTTGGTTTGTTGCGAACGCTGTGTCGACAATGCAACAAGTTACAAATGATAATATGAATAAGGAACAATTGGTTACCACTCTACAGCATCGCGCGCTGACATGGTACGTTAAGTACTACATTGATAATATTTTCACATTGTTAGCAGACACTAAGGTTACTTTGAACAAGGAATTTAGTAAGCCTAATTCTAACTCGCAATCATTAGTTGGATTCAAGGAAATCATGATGAGGGTCGGTGAAATGAATTAGGAGTTAGATCAAAGATTGAAGTGCGTGATCCGTGAAGCTAATATGCATCTCACAAATAATCAGCAACGCAATTGGTTTATAGCCTCGCTCTTGCCCCACCTAAGGATTTCTTTATTGCAGCAAAAGATAGGGACTCAGACGAAAGCCCTGGAAATCATGATAAGATTGTAGGAAACACCTATTTAGGACGCATCTTTGGGAGTTCAACAAATTCACTTGCAGTTGCAGAACATCTGCTTGGAATTGCAGATCTTGAAAAAATTAAAGGAGGTTAGGCCAGAGGTGCACGAGAAAGTCTAGTGCCTCAAGTGTAAGAGCTAAGGGCATGATAAAAATCACTACCCTGTCTTTGCGAATTATGGTACAAGGGGGGGAACCAATGCCCCTAAGGAAGGAAGCTCCAGTAGGACCAAGTACAGGACTCGTGCTATGGTGCATTATTTGTTAGGTGGTCAGAAAAAAAGTAACAAATAATTGTCATTTGCTGCAAAATTTTGTGAAAACACCACAACAATTGTTCTGCAATTTCTACAAATCGTTGAGCCACGATGTGTGCCACTATCGTAGCTACGAATTGATGATGGAAAGGACGCTTGCATATTGAATGCAAGTAAAAACTATGCCTCTGGATTAGAGCACTGGTAGAGCGTGCGGAGGATATCAGGGGCACAGACGTGGGCCGACAAGGAGGAGGACCTGGTAGAGGTCGTGGATAGGTTATTTTCTATAATTTCAAGATGCCAAGGCACTATGTGTGGGAGTGTCAGAATCAGATGCACCTGTCATGTCAAAATTGCACTTAGTTTGACCACATAATAGAAGAATGCCTTATGTTGATAACTAATATGTAGGCGAAGGAGGTGCAGCCTCAGCACCCTACATAGAACTTACATATGATGAGGGTTGAGCCCCATGAGTAGGATTCCAATTTGAATATCATACTGAGAAATGGAATCATGACTGGTGACAATAAAGGAAAAAAACCTAAAGAGAATGGGTGGTTCTGCAAGGCCCTAGAGAAGGAAGTTGTATTTGATCTAGAACGCGCGAAGGAAATGTTTATGGAGCTGAAGAAAAGCTTCGCTGAGGCATCTACCTCAAGAAGTCAGGACAAAATACTGGAAACCGGCGTGATCCCTCTGTACTCACCACGTTCCTAGAAACCTGCACGAAAATTCTACATAATAGCAAGGATGTGAAGGGCTTACATGAGTTGATAAACAAGTGTGCTCGTAAAGAAAATTATCCTGATGGAAACCACGTAGTCAGAAATATTGGCAAACATAAGGAAAGAACAGGGCACGAGATGAGGCTCACCACGTAGATAGGAGATTATGAGATGGACTTGGTTATTTTGGATTTGGGGTCTGATGTGAATTTTTTTCCTAAACAGGCATAGGAGAGAATGGGGAGACCTGCGCTACAATGGTCTCCGATTCAACTAAGGATGGAGAACCGGTAGAAGATTATACTTATGGGACGAATACATGGAGTCACCATAGACATAGAAGGTGCAAGCGAGCTAGCTGATTTTGAAGTGATAGAAATCGTTGATGATAGCAATCCATACCCCACATTCCTTGGAATTGAGTGGGCCATTGATATGAATGGAGTCATCAACTTAAAAAAGTGGACAATGTCGTTTGAAAGGAAATTGCCCTGCATTGTAGTACTATTGGAACTTGTTGTAGGATCGCGCCATGTTGAACTGGTCCTTGACTATGAAGAAAGTGATGACGATTTGGATCAGATCTACAAAATTACAGTGTGAGACCAAGACTGGATTAATCTGACAGCTAATGGACAGATTGCATGGGACCGTGAAAGCTCCCGTACCTCAGATTTAGATGAAGAATTAGAGCATTGGCAAAATTAGATGCATGAAGTTTCTACGTTGTGTTTAACATGATGACTAGATCACTGTGTTGTGTGTCATCAGAGGTAAGAAATTCACCCTATTATGATGGTTTAACTCATGTAGATAATTTTTTGGATTCCTTTGAAAGAGAATTACCCGAGGGTCATCGCTTTTAAGCATTGGATTTGGTGTTGTGTGCTATGCCTGCACAGTGGTGGGGTACACACAAGGAAAAATTTGATGAATGGAGTGATTACAGGAGGATGATGAGGTTGTGATTTGGTCATCTGAAAGTCTGAAAAACTGAGCAATATGATGTGAGAAATGATCCACGCAATCATTTGGAAATATGAACTAAAGTCTATAGAACATAGCCGTAGCTAGAGTGGGTGCACTTATTCTGTCATACTCTAGATATTATCCCCATGAATTGGTACCTGGAAACAGAGCTCTATCATGGCACTGTGGAGTGGGATATATTAAGGGAAGGATTTTTGATGACCTTTATTTTTGAGGATGGGTTTGAAAGCATTGATGAATCTCTGCAAGAGGTTAAGGAGGCGATCTTCAGAATTCCACACGATATTTTGGAGTTGGTTCAACCAGACTAGAGCACCCAGCTATGCCATGCGCTCTAATGCTATAATGTGACTGCTGAAGGGGAGGATGAATATCCAAGAAATATTAATATCCCAAAGGCAAAAGGCCACTGCGAGCTCGAAGGTCCGCAAATAGAAAATCTGGACATCACCGCACTGCTGAAAGCCAGGCAAGTGAACATTGATACTGAAGCAGAACCAAAATTTGCAAAGATCGGAGATTACTAGGATGATGCCATAGTGGATATACTTGTTGAGTTACTCCTCGAGTACCAGAATATTTTTCCTACAAAATATTCGAAATTAAAAAGCATCATAGGCAACTTGGGTGTGATGAAAATTACTTTGAAGCCAGACACGGATCCTATTAAGCAGAGATCATATTGCCTTAATCCCAAATATAAGGAAAATGTTCGCTTAGAGTTGGATAATATGATAGAAGTAGGCATTATCGAACCTTTGGAGGAATCTGATCAGGTGAGCCCAATGGTGGTCCAAGAAAAGAAACGAAAGGGAGAAATACAGATTTGCGTAGATCTTAGGAAGCGTAAAGACGCCTGAGTCCATGATCCTTTTCCAACACCGTTCACTGATGAGTTATTGGATAATGTTGGAGGGAAGGAGTCCTACTCCTTCACTGGTGGGTTCTATGGATACCATCATATTAAGATCGCGCTAAAAGACAAGTAAAACAAAATTCGCAATGGAATGGGGTTGTTTTTAGTATACTGTGACGTCGTTTGGACTCAAGAATGCGTCATTGATATTCTCTCATGTAGTCATTGTGGCATTCAAATAATTCATTCACAAGTTGTTGGAGGTGTATTTTCATGACTGGACAGTGTTTGGGTTAGTAAAGTGCCATGTAGCCGGTCTACGCTTGATGTTGGATACGTGCCGAAGATATCAGATCGCGCTCAACCTGAAGAAATGTCTATTCAGTGTCCCCTTTGGTATTTTGTTGGGTCATGTGGTGTGCAAGAAAGGACTAATGGTGGACCCTACCAAGATCATATTAATAGTCAATTTGGAGGCCCCGAGGAGTGTTAAATAGCTACGTGCAACACTGGGCCATACTGGATATTATCGAAAGTTCATCAAGACTTATGCTCAGATTACCATGCCTATGGAGAAGCTATTGAAGAAGGACACTACATTCTATTGGGATGAAGAATGTCAGCACAGTTTGGATGTATTGAAAGAAAATATGGTCACCATGCCAATCTTGGCCTTCCCAGATTGGAAGAAGGAATTCCATGTGTACATTGATGACTCATGTATTGCATCGGTGGCAATGTTGACACAGGCCAGTGAAGGAGAAATGGATCACCCTATAGCCTTCGCGAGCATGAAACTATCAAAGGCTGAGAAGAATTACTGAACGACAAAGAACAAAGGATTGGCTATGGTGTACATGCTTCAGAAGTTCAGGCACTATCTGTTGGGCGGACATTTCGAGATGTACACTGACCATTCTACCTTAAAGTACCTAGTCAATAAGCCTGTGTTGGGTGGGAAGATATGCAGATGGCTGTTGTTATTTCAAGAATATGACTTTAAGGTAATTGTGAACCAAGAAGGTTGAATGTAGGACCTGACCATTTGTCATGGATTGAAACAGGGGAGGAACCTATTAATTTGGAGGAAGCACTGCCCAACGCAAAGCTCTTCGTGGTGCATGTAGCAGATAACCATTTTTCTAATATTATCCCCTTTGTGACTACAGTGACGACTCCTGAAGGATACACAAGTCAACAAAAGGAAGAGTTAGTAGTGCATGTGACATATTTCTCCGTAATTCTAGGACACTTATATAAGATGGGTACAGATGAGATACTATGGTGGTATGTGCCCGATTTCAAATGAAGTAGGATCCTAGCTAAATCTCATGGAGGGGCTGCAAGAGGACATTATGCAAGAAAGGCAACGAGGCAGAATATTTTGTGCGTGGGGTTGTGGTGGACTACGCTACATAAAGATTCTAAAGAATATTGTAGGGCATGCGATGCATGTCATAGAACGAGCAGACCATTGCAGAGGGATGAGCTATCACTGAACCCTCAAGTGTCATTGCAGCCATATGGGCAATTGACTTCGTAGGGTCGATTCAGCCCCAGGCAATAAGACAGGTGTGTGTTATATCATCACCATGGTAGAGTACCTAACCAAATGGGTGGAGGCACAACTGGTGAAGGATTGTATGGGGGCCACAGAAGAAAATTTATCATTTGAGTACAAGTTAACCAAATTCGTTGCCCAAAAGTATTAATGAGTGATCGTGGTACGCACTTCCTTAATGAAAAAATCAACACATTGAGCGAAGAGTTCCAAGTTTATCTTCAAAAGAGCAAACCATCTCATCCATAGGATAATGGGGTAGTCAAGGCCTTTAATAAGATCTTGGAGAATGAGTTGACAAAGATTTGCAACATGCAGCAGAATGATTGGGATGTGCGCATACCGACAGTGCTGTGGGCATATAGGACTACTTGCAAAAAGCTAAAATGTCAGACACCATTTCAATTGGTCTATGGTGTAGAAGTTGTGATGCCTATGGAATATATCGTGCCTAGTCTACACATAGCATCTTTCATAGGGATGGCAGACCATAGAGCCTTGGAAGAGTGACTTGCACAACTGATGGAGCTCGAAGAAGATAAATTCTTAGCTAGATTCCATCAACAAGTGTAGAAGGAGTGTGAAAATGAATGGCACAATTGACACATCAAGATGTGCACGTTCAAGGTAAATGATTTGGTTTTATTATATGATAGTAATTTCGTTAAGTTTCCAGGAAAGTTTCAGATGCACTGGCTGTGGCCATATGTCATCGAAGAAATTACAGATGGAGGCACAATTCAGCTTGCAAAGTTGAATGGAGAACCTTTTTTGGGAAGGTTGAATGGAATCTGATTGAAGCCATATACAAGAGATCTGACTCAATGGCTATATGATGATAGGACAGTCTTAGTGCTCCAGGCAACTGCGAGGGAGCGCAGGACTATAAACTACACTACCTAATTTGAGGAACTACGTGACAGAGGGGCTACGCGTAAAAGGGAAACATCACAGTATCAGAAGTTCTGCGAAGGGAGTTGTGCTATGAAAGGAGATATTGTGCAGCACAATGAGAAAGTGATCGTTAGAGTCATTGTTCATGATTTGACAACGAGGAGATGGTTAAGAGGAGTGGGTGGCCAATATTTAAGGCCAAAATATTTGAGGATCTGCCACAAAAACAACATTAATGGACGAATTTTGGAGGGAATGGTCGAATTTGAATTCAAAATTCCCTATAAATTACACATGTCGGTCTAGTAGAGAACACTTTGCACCCTTAGATTTTTTTATTTGTGTTGTCTGTCGCTTATGAATCGAGCATTCTTTGAGGATTTGGTCGCAAGTCCCACATTCAATAATTTGCTAGAGTTAACCCAGAAATTCATCTTCGATACCATGTTAGGATCAGGCCCCGCTAAGACTACCGGCACTGGAGGAATTGTTGCCTCTGAAGGAGTTGTTCCAGAGGTAGTGAGCATGGAATATCTGGCTCCTGTGCCTATGGCACCGAGGTAGCCTAGGCTGAAGCCTAAACCTTTGCGAGAAACCCAGAAGACAAAGAAAGATAAGAAGAAGAGGTCGGTACCAGTGCATGAGTCGCCTAGGAAACATACTATCGCTCAGACGTAGAAGAAGGACAAGCAGCCTAAGAAGGTGGGGGATTTGGAAGCTGAACAGGGCACTGAGGATATAGACACTGAGGGATCATAGCCAATCACCAAGTTTCCTGAATATATCCCTCCACATAAAGGGAAGGCGAAGGTACCCAAGGACTCAGACTCATACACGTTCCTCATTCACATGCCCCTATTGTCGGAGAAGATAACTTTTGAAGGTTCACGCCTTGCACGGGTTCCCCTGTTAAAAATGGAGGATTGGGACCTAGTTGAACATGAGTGGTTCCCTCACCTTGCGACAGAAAATTATATGAGACATGTGTATTACCCAGACTTAGGTGTCACTAAGTTGGAGACAATTGAATGGATCCGCAGAGTGGAGAACTCTGGGTTGTCGAACTTGTTGTGGGTGCCCCACTACCACTGCACTAATATTAACACCACTTGTGTGTGGCAGCTACTTACTCTAGTGCACGATGGGTGCTTATGGCTTGGTGCGCCTACACCCATCATGGATATGCTCATCCACAGGGTCACACACCTACCATATGAAGGTTTTAATCTAGCCAAGGCGTTTAGTGGAAAGGTAAGTGAAAAAGATTTGGCGGAGAAGATGAAAAATAAGTTTCAGCTAGTCAAAAAGCCGAGCAGCTATTCCATCACGTCCATCAACAATCCCGCGGTGAATATTGCCACCCAAATACTAGATCGAAATATTATGAGGAAGTGTTGCACAGACGAAGTTTCAACGCCTGTCATATCGTTAGCTGCACAAAGTGTGGAGGGGATGCAATTTAACTGGTCGCGGTATTTGTTATCACTCCAGGAAACTCTCCCAGGTTGTAGCTTGGAGATGCCTGGTAACATATAATCTTCAATATTGTTCTCTAAACTACTAGAATGCATGATGGTTTGGATCAAGTCAGATAACCATTTCAGCTCTATTCTCACTCAAGACATGCATGTACACCCCCAACAACACAAGGCTTTAGGCCGCTAATGCTCAATAGTTTGTAGATTTAATGGATAGATGGAGAATATTGACTATACCTGTAGATTGCATACATGAACATATGTGAATGGCTAGCTACAGGCAGCAAATGAGCTTACTGACTATACTAGCAGATGCATATATAATAAAACATATAAATGGCTAGCTACAGGCAGGAAAGAAGCTTGCAACTCTAATATATCGAAGCAAAGATAAGATGACAGTTATCTGGCCTCAAACACATAGAAAACATGAACAAAATGTTCAAGTGCAAGCATAGAACAGCAAAGAGAATGGACATTAAACATATAATGGAAAAAGAAGCTTATATTGCTGGAATGAATATCATAAGCTTGAATGAACAGAGGAGCAATAATCTCCAAAAGTTGAACCCTTGTTACATCTAGTTTTCTGCCTTTTATAGGCCCTTTACAATGCTCCTGAGCTCTCTAGAAGGCTCGGAGTCTTAACCTTGTCTGATCTTTCCCTTAACCATTTGATTCCCTCAATAGGTAGGCATGGCTCAGAGGTTTTTCTCTTTTTGATAGAGGAATAACCACATTCAGATATTTTGGGTGCGCTGGCAGGGAGCTCTCTCTTGATAGAGGTGCCCACAATCTCTTCTGTTGATTTCAGTTGTGTCGCGCTATACTACTCCATGAAGTATCTGATTCGGGCTGTGTTGTGCTGTAGATGCCCATGATATTTTTGTTTCGGGCTAGTTGGGCATGCTTTGTTGCACTGTAGATGCCTCTCAGCCTAGGTTTCTCTTCAAATTGTTTAATAATGAGTTTTTTCTATTTTACACAGAAACCAGTGTAATATTATAAACTCCCACCAACGTTTGTTCCTTTAAGAATTTAAAAGTCCTCAAAAATGATTTATTTACCCATCGGGTCCGCCCTTTGGGTCATTGTTGCCTATCGCAGATGGCCCGATCCTTTTATTCCCTTTTTATTTTTGCAATATGGTGAAAACCTTAAAAAACATTAAAAAAACACTGGCCTTTGTGGACCTGAAAACATATATATATTTCACCTCTAAAACACATCAGTTCTGGACTTCATTGCTATCGGCACTGCCAAGGTTCTTGTGTATTTCGTTACATAGCGAAATACATGGAAAATACATTAAAATGGCCTTTCGCGAATTTGAAAATATATCCATTTATCGCATATAATTACATCGGGTCCGCCCATCGGGTCGCACATATGCCCGTGACTAGGCCTCATCCCCAGGTTGATGCCAATAGCGACATTGCGATGCGATAAATTGCAATCACGAGTCACTTATTCCCCGATCCTTTATACAATAGAACATTTGCTTCCCGCCGATGCGACTTGGTGATTTGTTCATCGGTGATGGCTGATCGGCGGTGTCATGCACCCGCCTTTCGACTATCCCCTCTGTCCTACCGATATACGATTTTCTGCTTAGATCTGGGCCATTGATTAGCGAGATCTAATGGCTGTTGTGTGATGCCCAGTTTAAGCCTGTGGTAATGGTTTTTCCATGTTTTTAGAGTGTTTTAAGCCTCCCGATAGTGTATTTTCGCCCTTCCAAGGGCTTTCCTCCCGCGACCATTTCAACTTTGAATGATCCTTGAGAGGATTTTGAAGACTTTTGGGGCATACTTGGATCCTTTTTTGGACCGTTTGCCCACAAGGCTAACATTGGCTCCCTCTAGGGATGAAAGCCTCCCTGGGAGGTTTCAAGAACTGTAGATCAATTCCTTTCCTATAAAAACAAAAACTAAATCTCCCTTCTAGTGTTCCATTGGGCATGGACTATATTTTGTAATGAAATAAAAACTTGGAAAAACATATTGATAATAACAAGACCTTAGAGCCTTAAACGAAATAAAGTTTCATGAACTGCCCATTTACTGGGCTACCAAAAGTGTCTTTTCCTTCCAGACTGTGCAGGATGAATGCATTGTTTTGTTGAATTTGAGTGATGACAAAAGGACCTATCCATAAGGAGTCAAACTTGCCATGATTTCCTCTCTTTTCCTTAAATGCATCCCATTTAAGAACCCAATCACCAATTTGGAAATTGTCCACTTTTGCTTTCCTGTCAAAGGTTTCTTTGATTTTCTTCTGATGAGCCTTTGACTTCTCAATCAACTGCTCTCTGATCTGTTGTATTTCAACCAGGTTATTCATTCTTCTTACCATGTCATTTTCTTCATCTTGTTCTTCTTGCAAGAACTTAGCCATAGGGAGAATCAACTGGATGGGGAAAACAACATCAGCACCATAAACTAGTTTAAATGGAGAATTCCCTATGGATTTTTTAATGGTAACTTGGTCATCCCATAGAACAAACTTCAGCTTGGAATCCCATCTCTTTTTGTTGTCCTCTAACCACTTTTTGATTACCCTTACCAGGCTCTTGTTAGATGATTCGACGAGGCCATTGCCTTGAGGATAATATGAGGTAGAATGCACCACTTGAATGCCCATGGATTCAGTCATGTCCATCAATTATTTTGCCTTGAACGCTGCTGCATTATCAGTGACTAGTTTGGTTGGGCAACCAAATCTAGTGAAAATATTCTCATTCAAGAACCTTATGACAACTTGATGATTGGCATTCTTAGTGGTATAGCCTAAATCCACTTGGTAAAATAATTAATGGCTACTAAGATCCATTTGTTTTGGCCACTGGAATGTGGGTTGATCTCACCTATAAAGTCCAAGCTCCACTGCTGCAAGGGACCATTGACATGTATTGGCTTTAAGGGCAGAGATTTTAGTTGTTGTCTTCCTGCAAATCTCTGACACTTGTCACAAGCTTTTGCAAAAGAAAACACATCGGAGAACAAAGTAGGCCAATAATGTCTAGCCCTCAAGATTTTGTGAGTTGTCGTTTTCCAATATTGATGCCCTCCATAGATGCTAGAATGAAACTGGTGTATGACCTCTAGAGATTGTTCTTTATCTAGACACCTCAAGAGGATTCCTGATGGGTCTTTCCAATAAAGTAGATTTTTATTAATGTAGAACTTGGCTGATCTGAGTTTAATGGCACAAGCTTGACTTGAGCTAATTCCTAGAGGGACTTCTAGCTTTTGCGAAAAATGAACTATGTTGTAATACCATTCACATGTGACTATATTTTCAGCCAAAGACTGATCCTGCTTTTGCTCTTCTGTTGCTCCCTCTACCTACTAATAATCTAAATTTAGACCCATGAAATTTATATCTAACAAGCTGCAATTTTCTTCAGCCATATGTTTAGCCAAGCCCTAGCCTTTGACAAGCTTAGTGGGCTTCACCTCTATGTTAAACTCTATGAATTTTGCAATCCATTTAGCTCTCTTCCCATCAATATCTAGCTGAGTTAAGACATCCTTTACTGAGGCTAAAGGTACATATGTGACTACTTTGTAATGCAGAATATAAATTCTGAATGCCTTTAAAGACTTTATGAGAGCATAAGCTTGTTTTTCGATAAGGTCATACCTTAGTTCAACATCCCTTAAAGTTTTTCTTAAAAAGGCCACAAGGTGCTCTATGCCTTCATCATTTTTCTACAACAGAACTGTCGCAAGTGTATCATAATAGGCAAAAGAGAAGATACAAAACTCCTTAGTGTAATCTGAGCTGATTAGAGTGGGAGCTTCCATGATAGCTTACTTGATGGCTTCAAAAGAGATTCTTGAAGCATCTGTCCATTTTATTTCTGCTCCTTTCTTCAGCATGGAAGTGATGTGCTTTATAAGCTCTGCAAAGTTTGGAATGAACCTCCTTACGAAGTTAATCTTACCCAAGAAGGATTGAATGTCCCTTTTTTACCTTGGGATGGACAATGTCTGAATGGCTTGAACCTTGGCTAGATCAATCTTCACACCTTCAGCAGAAACAATATGTCCCAGAAGTTTGCCTTCTTCTAGAGCAAATTGTGACTTCTTTGGGTTGACTGAAATTCCAAACTGTCTGCACTTCAGAAAGACTTTCTTCAAATGTTGTAAATGATCTTTGTGGCTACTGGAGAAGATTGTTATGTCATCAAGATAAATAAGGACAAACTTGTCCTTCTCTCCCACAAAGGCTATGTCCATGGCCCTCTGAAAGGTTTCCCCAACATTCATCAATCCAAAAGGCATCTTGGAGTACATGAAAGTGCCCCAAGGAGTAGTGAAGGCGGTCTTTTCCTAATCTTTAGGGTGTACAACAATCTGATTGTAACCTGACAATCGATCTAAGAAAGACATGACTCTAGCCCCTGAAACTCTTTGCAGCAAGTGTTCCATCTTAGGAAGTGGATAGTTATCTTTTTTAGAGCACTTGTTCAGATTTCTGAAGTCAACATAAAGCTTGATTTCTCCATCTTTCTTTCTTACTACCACAAGGTTAGCTATCCATTTTGAATACCTTAGAGGCACTATAATTTTGGCATCCAATAGCTTCTTGATCTATTTCTCAATCAAAGGCAATAAGAGAGGGCTGATAGGTCTTAGCTTCTACTTAAAAGGGGTGGTATTCTTTTCCAATGGGATCTTATGCTGAATGATGTCTGCGTCATTAGTTTTAAGATTGCTATATTCCCAGGAAAAAATGTCAGTGAATTGCCTCATAAGGATGCAATACTTGGAATTATGGGTAGAGGACAAATGCGTGGACAGATTTATGTTTTTTGGATGGGTTGGGCTCCCTATATTATGTTTACGAACAATAGATTCATTTTCTATTTTCGCAGGCTTATATGGCACATCGTTATGGTAGAAAATCTTCTCTAGAGGCACCAATCCTTTTGGTAGGTGATTACTAGGCAGTTGGATGATGTTTTCTCGACCGATCTCGTTTTTTAGCTTGGACTGGCTGCCTTCTTCTTGGGTTTCATTTTCTTGGTCGATGTGTGTTTCAGTGAATTCCTCCACGACTTGCACAAACCTGTTAATTTCTTCATCATATTTAGAAACTTTCCAATTTTTGAAATTGTCAGGCAGAGATGGTTTGTATTTTACCTAAACTTCATACATTAATTCAGGAGGCGAGGGAGAAATAAACGTGCTAGCAGACACAGCAAGGGAGTCGGCAAGATGATTCTTCATTCTTGGAATGTAAGAAATGTTGAAATTATCAAAAGAGTCCTTGAGCCTCCATACCTCATCTCTATAAGCCTTTCACTTGGGATGCTTCACTTGGAATGTCTTGTTCACCTGCTGAATAATGAGTTCTACGTCTCCAAACACTTTCAGGCCTTTGATACCCATTTCTTTAGTAGCACTTAAGCCCAGAATTAAAGCTTCATGTTCTGCGATGTTGTTTGTGACCTGAAAGGTTAATTTGAAAGATAAATGAATGTATTCCTGTGTTGGGGACACAAGGACCACACCAGCCCTTGCAGCTTCTTTAGAGCATGCCCCATAAAAAAACATATCCCAAATCTATGGGTTTTCTTCCTCAGCGATCTGGGAAACTGGTTTCCTGAGCTGTGTGGAGGCCAACTGAGAGTCTTCAATGTAAAGGATACAAGCTCCAAAATCAGTGTCGATGGCATATATGGGATGATTGGTGGGATTCTTTTCATCGCTGATTATATAAGCCAACTACGCCTCTTTGTATAATCTCTTGCTCTCGCCTCGAAAAACTGGGACAATAGCATAGGACAGATCATTTTGTAATGATCCACCTAATCTCTTGATCGAACCTTTGGAAAGTAACATGCCAAACTTGGGAGGTACATCTACTATCATAATGTCCATCATCATTCTTTTCATAGGTATCTAAGACAAATTGATGGCTAGGTCCTTGATTAACCCTAGATATTTCACTTTTCTAGAGTCAAAAGAAAATAGGTCATGATAAGGCTTAGTGATGTCAAGACCCAACTCATCCATGATAGCCTTGGGCATTAGATTATCGCTGGCTCTAGTGTCCAAAAGGTAGTTGTGAAGGATTTTATCATGAATAGTCAGAGAGACATAGAATGAAGGGGAGTTGTCTTCACAGTTTTCAATCATTGGGCTGAGGATAACAACTGGCTTGTCATCTTGCAGATTTACATAGTCAGTAAAGGCTTGGATGGCTTTAGGTTCAAGGACCTTGAGGATGGATCTTTTGAAGGACTCATTCTTCACTAGTTCAATCAGAGGCATAGGTATTCTTAGCTTCTGAATTTCTGATTGAAAACTAAAAGGAGAAGGGGACTTGTCGAGGTCTCTTACCTCATGAGCTAGAGCTTTGAGGATTATGGGATCAACTGCCAGTTGTTTTTTCTTATTAGCTTATAGTATTGTAGAGACATAAGCTCTTTGAACAAGAGTTTCCTTGGCATTATTTATCTTTGACCTTAAATTATATCTTTGCTGATCTACAACTTGTAGAATAGCTTCACCATCCCATTCCTGGTTGATCTGGTCATTGCAAAATGACTTTTCATATGCAACCGAGGTCAAAAAGGGAGCATCGCCTTTGTCTTCTAGACAATGGATCTCATCATCTTCTTCGAACTACTCTTCTTCCATGGCTGCATTTTGAAAAGGAGCCTTCACCCTTTGGTTTTCATTTGCATTTTTGTTTCTTTGCAAAATTGGCAACTTCTCATTCGTTCTTCTATATGGATTTGGATTTGGATTTCTTGGGGCAAAGGTATTAGGCATTCTTCCTTTCCTCGGTTGCTGCTCATCCTTCAATTTAGAGATTTCAGAGGTTAATGACTTGATCATTTTGGTCATTTTATCTATCTTAGGATCATAGGATGATGAGGACTCGCCCCTCTATCTTCTTCTATCAACATTTCCCTTGAGTTTCTCTGCAACCATGATGTTTGATTCCAATTCCAAGGTTGCATCTTGCATGTCAGCCAAAGTAGCACATCACCTCTCTCTCAACAGTAGGTAGAAGTCAGAATCAAAAGCACTGGCATAGGTGAGTTTAGCAGAGGTAGTAGTGGGTTTTACTTTAGCTGGAATCTTGTTGTACATATGGTTAAACCTTCTATTGAAACCAAATAGCAACTCACCATTTTCTCTCTTTATGTTGCCAAACTCAATGTGGTAGTAGAGGAGGTCCTTTTTATCCCCCCCAATGCTTTATGAATGCATCATCTAAAGCTTCAATATTTTCTATAGATCTGGGGGTTAGTTCTCTGAACCATTTTCTAGCCTCTCCATCTAGGCTTTGGACAAAGACTCTCATCCACACATCATCTTCACTAATGTCCAGATTATCAGCATAGCTATAGAATGACTCAACATGTTCTTCAGCAGTAACTCCTTCAATCCTAGTGAACTTAGGCCTATATTTCTGATATTCTCCAGTAGGCATGGCATTCAAAGGAGTGGGGAGTATTAGAGGTCCATACCTAGCAGCTATGATTCTTTCCATTTTGGTAGGTGCTTGTGGACCTACCATAGCTGTGGTAGCTAAAAGAGTATTGGCAATCTGAATGATAGAGGGTTGAGCAGTGATTGACAGGACTAAAGGAGTACAATGGATAGGAGGTGAGGTTTCCTTTGGGCTTAAAGCAAAAGGAGAACCTAAAGAATAAGGAGTTTTATGAATCTCTGAGAGTTTTTTTTCACTGCTAGTATTAGATGCTATACTCTCAACATGTATTTGTTCTATTACAAGCCTTTCTTGTAAAGATATAGGAGATTTTTTAGGTTTACCTGAACCTGATGCTCCTTTTTGCAGTACCTTTCTCTCTTTGATGATTTTTTCAGGATCAGGTACTGGGTCAGCGTGTAGCTTTTGAGGATTTCTCTGAGTATGCCTCACAAACTGAGCCATAACTATGAAGTGGAGCCGCCAAGAGGTTCAGCCTCCAGTAGAGTTTCCAAATAGATGATTACAACCAAAAATGTGCCCAGACTTTGTCTATCATCAAAGTTGGATTTGTGTCATTTCCAAGGGAAGATGAGCTTCAATTTCCTCTCCTCGGCAACGACGGAAATTATGTTATCACTCTAGGAAACTCTCCTAGGTTGCAGCTCGGAGATGCCTGGTAACATATAATCTTCAGTATTGTTCTCCAAACTACTGGAATGGATGATGGTTTGGATCAAGTCATATAACCATTTCAGCTCTATTCTCACTCAAGACATGCATGTACACCCCCAACAACACAAGGCTTTAGACCACTAATGCTCAATAGTTTGTAGATTTAATGGATAGATGGAGAATACTGACTATACCAGCAGATTGCATACATGAACATATGTGAATGGCTAACTACAGGCAGCAAATGAGCTTACTGATTGTACTGGTAGATGCATATATAATAACACATATAAATGGCTAGCTACAGGCAGCAAAGAAGCTTGCAACTCTAATATATCAAAGCAGAGATAAGATGACAGTTATCTGGCCTCATATACATAGAAAACATTAACAAAATGTTCAAGTGCAAGCATAGAACAACAAAGAGAATGGAAATTGAACATATAATGGCAAAAGAAGCTTATATTGCTGGAATGAATATGAGAAGCTTGAATGAACAGAGGAGCAATAACCTCCAAAAGTTGAACCCTTGTTACATCTAGTTTTTTGCCTTTTATAGGCCCTTTACAATATTCCTGAGCTCTCTAGAAGGCTCGGAGTCCTAACCTTGTCTGATCTATCTCTTAGCCATTTGATTCTCTCAATAGGCAGGCATGGCTTGGAGGTTTTTCTCTTTCTGACAGAGGAATAACTGCATTCAGATATTTTGGGTTTGTTGACAAGGAGTTCTCTCTTGACAGAGGTGCCTACGGCTGTGTCGTGCTGTGCTGCTCCATGATGTATCTAATTCAGGCTATGTTGTGCTGTAGATGCCCATGATATTTCTGTTTTAGGCTAGTTGGGCGTGCTTTGTTTTGTTGTAGATGCCTCTCAGCCTACGTTTCTCTTCAAACTGTTTAATAATGAGTGTTTTCTGTTTTACACAGAAACCACTGTAATGTTGTAAACTCTTGCCAATGTTGTTCCTTTCGGACTTTAAAAGTCCTCAAAAATGATTTATTTACCCATCGGGTCTGCCCTTTGGGTCGATATCGCCTATCGCAGATGGCCTGGTCCCTTTGTTCCCTTCGTATTTTTGCAATATGGCGAAAACCTTAAAAAACATGAAAAAAAAAACGGCGCCTTTGTGACCTGAAAAAACATATATATATATAATATATATATATATATATATATATATATTATATATTTCACCTCTAAAACACATTGGTTCCGGACTTCATCACTATCGGCACTGCCAAGGTTCCTGTGTATTTCGTTACATAGCGAAATACACGGAAAATACATCAAAATGGCCTTTCGCGGATTTGAAAATATATCCACTTATCGCATATAATTACATCTGGTCTGCCCATTGGGTCACACATATGCTCATGACTAGGCCTAATCCCTAGGTTGATTTCGATAGAAATATTGAGATGCAATAAATTGCAATCGCGAGTTACTCGTTCCCTGTTCCTTTATACAACAGAACATGTGCTTCCCGCTGATGCGATCCGCCGATCCGATCATCGGTGATCGCTGATCAGCGGTGTCATGCACCCGCCTTTCGATTGTCCCCTCTGTCTTGTCGATATATGATTTACAGCTTAGATTTGGGCTGTTGATCGGCCAGATCTAATGGCTGCTGTGTGATGCCCAATTTAAGCCTGCGGTAATGGGTTTTCCATGTTTTTGGAGTGTTTTGAGCCTCCTGATAGTGTATTTCCGCCCTTCCAAGGGCTTTCCTCCCGTGACCATTTTGACTTTGAACAATCCTTGAGAGGATTTTGAA